>VWYH01009794.1:294167-329898 GCA_013399365.1 Pampusana beccarii
AGGGCAACTAAGATGATTAAGGGATTGGAGCATCTCCCTTATGAGGAAAGGCTGAGGGAGCTGGGTCTCTTTAGCTTGGAGAAGAGGAGACTGAGGGGTGACCTCATTAATGTTTATATATATGTAAGAGGTGAGTGTCACGAGGATGGAGCCAGGCTCTTCTCAGTGATAGTCAATGAAAGGACAAGGAGCAATGGGTACAAACTGGAACACAGGAGGTTCCACTTAAATGTGAGAAGAAACTTCTTCACAGTGAGGGTAATAGAGCACTGGAACAGGCTGCCCAGGGAGGTTGTGGAGTCTCCTTCTCTGGAGACATCCAAAACCTGCCTGGACACCTTCCTGTGTAACCTTATCTAGGTGTTCCTGCTCTGGCAGGGGGATTAGACTAGATGGTCTTTTGAGGTTCCTTCCAATCCCTAACATTCTGTGATTCTGCGTGATTCTGTGTTTGCTTCACAACCTGTAAAAAAGGTAGTTCAACTGTATTCACACAAAGAAACACACTCATCTCCCAAAACCCAGGTCAGGACCACTCTATGAGAGACAATGTCATTATAGTAAACATGCTAGAAAGGGAAGTTTTAAGACTTTTTTAACATCAGATGTTTCAAGCATTTATTGAAATTAAAATAAGGTCTAAGTTATTGTGTAGATGCAGCCTATGGGTAGCTGGACTGAGCCTGATTGAGCTGCCTTCTGTGGCAAAATTCAGGTCAACATCAGCCTTTGAAAAGTTACAGCTTATCTCTAAGCATGCTAGGAAATCTTGTCAGTGCAGCTGCTTTGAGACAGACTTACATAAGTCTGACTATCTCTGACTTTGTACCTCACTAGGCGAGTCACAGGAGAGTCAGATATTCAAAAGTAACTAAATACCTATGGTGCCAAACGGGATTTTCAAAAGCTTCCTTAGAGCCTCAATGGTGCTAAAAGTAATTAGGCACCTGTTGAATTCCCAGTAAGAGGCAACCTGTGTCTTAGGCTTCTTTGTATCTTTGAAAGTCAAGCCCTTCACCTCTTTGTGTCCCAGTAATCCTCTCACATGGGACCACAATATTTAAATATCACAAACACGTACAGACAGACTTAATTAATGTTTGTAACAAGCTTTTTAAAGATTAGATAGTCTCTGATAATAGACTTAATGTTACTGTTCCTGGTCTTCAAATAGTTGAACTGACTTCTGGCATCAGGCAATGTTGATTATCTACAGTGCTTCTTTTTGTTATATGCCCCAAAAACCTACCAATTCAATCAAATTCCCACCCAATCTTGAAAAGCCTCGTTTCAAGGCTGTAGCAGAATTATGTTCAAAGGGTTTAAATGTCCTGAGTCATACCATATGTTGTGGAAGTTCTATCAAAGAAAGTGTCTGAGATACAAACAGCATCATTATAGGGGACTATTGTTCCTGTCATGCCCCAGGTTTTTTTATTATCCTGTCTGTGTCCCTTCAAATGCATTCTTTCCTGTTCCAATGAGCCTGCCAGAATCAGTGCTCTTTGGGAGCTTCCTGTAGCCCTGACAAAAGGGAACAAGTACTCATCCCATAACAAAAAAAACACAGCTAACACCTTCACTTTGTCGAAATATGTTTTGAAGTGAACACTTAACTTTTAATTAGTTCCATTTCTAACACAAACCATGTTCAGTCCCTTCCTGTCTGTCCACCACTTGGTTTCCTCAGTTATGGCAAGATGGAAGCCACATCTGTGATCTCTTTTCTTACAGACCTCTTGCAATCAATAAAACAGCACATTTGCCTGGGATCCTACTAAGCATCGTCTTGCTTTTTTTGGACAAGTAGGAAAAAACAAACTTTGGGTTTTGGGGACAGCCTTTGTAATGGCTGGAAGAAGGGAATAAAGAACACATCTGGGAGACAGCTGAAAATATCTTAGATCAAGTGAAGAAACAAGTGTAAAAGCATTGAGCAATTTAGGTCATTTCAATTTTGAGGGTGAAAATTAAATTCCTTTTTGACACTGTGGTGAACTTCAGATTTCATCTGTGGTATAAGTAATAAAATACTAGTCCTTAGAACAACCAAATAATGGGTTGAGCTGTGCTCTGACTGTTTTTCCTCGCTATAACTCTGTTCTCATCCTTATATTGACTCATCAAGATACTTTCACACGGAAAACATTTTGATCATCTAGTCCTGAGTAACTCTCTGATGGAGCACTAACTGACCATGAGCTGCCTGAAAGTTTCAACATCAGCTAAAAAGCTAGATCAACTTCATTCTAGTTTTCAGTCTTGCTGTCTGCTCCCTGTTCAGATAAACTCCTTGAATTTGCATCACTTCATCTCATTGGAAATCCTCAGATCCTGAGATCCTCAGGTCCTGCTCCTGATGTTGTCAAGGGATGCTTTACACTTTGCAGGCTCAGGCAACGGCTACCTGTTCTGGGCTAAATGTGCTGCATCAAAAAATAATGTGATGGGGAGGGGGAAAACCAGCAACATAGAGAACAGCTTCAGGGTAATTTTCAGCGAGTGTATTTGCAAAAAGAAAAGAAAATAAAAGAAAACAAACACAACAAACCAAACAAACAAACAAAACCAAAAAAAAAACCAAAGCAAAGCAAAACAAACAAACAAACCCAAAACAAAACAAAAAAAACACCCAAACATTAATTCCCCACCCTGAGAAGATTCTTCCCAAAACTGCCTTCTTAAAAAGCTGAAATTATTGGAATACCTCTGTGGGCTGAAGGGCTGAAGGAATCCAGCTAGAGGACCTAATTTCCTAATAAACTAAATATGGAGAGAAGGCACTACATTAGTCAAAATTTCTGCAGATCAAAAATGAAAATCCCAATAGATCTGAGATAAATAGTTCTTATATGGAGGTATAGGCTCTTTCTTTTATATACTAGCTAAATTAACATCAGCTAGATGTGCAGCTTTGCCAGATCAAAGGCTACTAATAACATACTTTATTGTTTTAACCAATGGTTTGGCGCTTTTTTTTTTTCTTTTCTTTTGGTTTGGTTTGGTTTTGTCTTTTTGTTTTTTGGGGTTTTTTTGTTTGGTTGGTTGGTTTTTGTCCGCTGTGGATTGATGTGCAAGAGAAACATCAATCTTAATAAAAAATTGTCTGATATTTTCTAATGACTAGAAGCTAGAGGTCATCTTGAGAATGTAGTGTTTAATAGAAGCCTTAAAGTACTGAACTAAATAAATATCCTTCATTGTGGTAATCTCATGACCACATTTATTTTTAATTGCTGGAATAAATGATTTCTGCTTAGATGGTTTAAACAGATATGTTAAGACTTTTCTAGGTTTATCACTTAGTACAAGTGCTGATGTGCAAACCGTAAGACCCTGAAGCACATACATAATCAATAATGCATCTAGCTACTCTCCGACTGAGTTCAGTTGTAGCATCTATTAGACCTAGCATTCCAATACCTTGCCTTGAAATAATTATCCCGGCATTTCACGGAAAGCTGTGCTGCATTAACTTCTTTCTGGTAGTTATAGAATAGAAAGGAAACGTTGCTTGCAGTATAGATACTGTTCAGTACAATGTGCCTTGTAAAAAAATGACTTGTCAACTTCTTCTCATTGACTCGTAACAGTATTTCTACAATCTTCATATTTACACAACTTTTACACAAGCCAAATTATTTAAGAGATTTACTGTCCCTCACATCTTCCTTTCTTTTTAGAGGCGTGTACAAAATAGACAATACTCTGCACACAGAAAGTCACAGCATGCTTCGTATGGTTTGGACATTTCTTCTTTGTTCTTTGTTTTTAGGATTTTATTTAATTTCTATTTCATATTTTAAAAGGGAGGAGGGTTAAAATAATGTTTGGTGGAATTCCAGCTATACTGAAGAGGCAGAATAGATTTTTGAAATCAGTAGAAAAATTCCTACCCCTGGGGTCTAGCATTATGTGAGAAAGAAGACTCATGAAGTAGTTGTTAGCTTTTGGCAACTGTGGGACAAGTGTGGACCTTTGGGTTGCTGTCCATCTTTTATGGGTGAAAAGGAATAGTCTGAAAATGATGAAGAAGAGCTAACGGGGAGGATAAACTAATGCATTAAGCACTAGAATAATTCAAGAACTATGAGACTGTGCATATTCCAGAGCTACACAACTCCAGCTAAGCGCAGAATATGGCTTACGACTTTTATGAGTGTTGCGGTAGTATATCTTCTTCTCAGTTAATGAACAGTCAATTGACAGTGATTCTCGACTAGTTTCTTCTAGTTAAGGACTTCCAGTGACCTCATGTTCACACTAATCACTCACAAGTCATCCAGTTTGAAAATTCAATATAATTTTCAACATATGATAGACCCACATCGTGCTCTTTCTCCATTACACATGATTCATTTAAAGTATACTGAGATTACCATGCACTATCACTCCTACAATAGCTAACTAAAAGCTGAAGGTGAATTTTCCAGGTGACTTACATCTAGCTCAGCCTCACACCTGGCAGGTCACAGCATTCATTGACATAGTCAAGTTGCCAATAAAAGAAACCTTTCTGTTGATTCTTTCATTCTATTGCTATTTTTAGGATGGTGAATATAAAATTTAATTTCAGTCTGAATTAATTATTAATCTGGCAATGAGTAGAGGCATACAACCTGGAACATGCAGAAGTTGTAATGATCTGGGCATGCCTATGAAGACAGTGACTTGATGTATGAAACAACCACTGTAAATTATACAGTGAAATATAAGAGCCTTAGGTAGTAAGGCTCTGACTGCAATATGCTGAAATCGAGCATAATGTCACTGTTCTACACCAGTATATTTTAAACCTATTTGAAACCCTATTTTACTTTCTTTTCCCCAAGTTTTTATAATGACTTCTTCCTAATTGAAACAAATTTACAATCTTAATTCTACTCTTATCTTCTCTGATAAATTGTTTGTATCTGATTCTAGCTTCTGTGTTTCTTTGAATTGTTTCTTCAGCACTTCCTACAAGGAATTCTTCTCGTCCCTTCTGCAATGTACTGTGGATAGCATACAATTCTTGACCCTTCCTTTTCTTACTTTTGCACATGGGGTGCCCACAGGCATAAATTAATCTATAGCCTCTATGCCAATACCTCAGATAACCATTTCTCCACCAGTATTTGTACTAGTAGCCTTACATGATCAGCTATGGCCATAAGACTGCGTGTGTCAGTCATCTCCCTTCTATAATTTTACTTTTTTTAATTTCTAAGCATTGCCAACCTCACCACCTTTCAGCTTGCAACTCAGACGTACAGCCTGGGGACATTTTGCTATTACAAAGGTCCTCATAACCCAAGTGTGTTTCAATTTTGTTACCTTCTTGTGGAAAACATCTAAAAAACATAATCTTATTTTCCATTCCACAGAGCTATATGGAACACCATTTCATGTCTTCTTGATCGCTAAACCAACAGATCTATGGCCTTGACAACTGCAATATTGCCCTTCCTGTGGATATCTGACAGACTGTTGTGCAGTTGATTGTCTCATCTGTCACATTAAACACTGTTCACCTCTCTGACTGCTAGATAATTTTTACCATAGTTTTACTTTTAAGACCCAGAAGACTTAGCACCACTTCATCTATTTTCTTATTTTCACTACGAAGAGATTGAGTTGCACATACTACAATAGTCTGTAACACCAGCCTTGCTGTCCTGCATGTTAGATTTTCACAGCAAAAGAAAGTAGATTACTATTCCTTCAGTACTGGGCCAAATAAAAAACACGATAATCATGTCCCCAGGAAATATAAAAGAGATTAATATGGTCATTACCAGATTATTTTTCACTTCTTATTCATGTGAAAAAAAATGACTTTTCATCAACACGCTGCAAAGTTTCGAGAATTTGGCAAGTTAAATATTTTTCTGCCTTTTATTGGCTAAAGGAAAATATTATTCCTACGGCTGCCAGATAATGTTAGTGATAATTCTTAAGAGAATCTGATAGAAAACAACAAACAAATAACCTCTTAACTGTGCTCTAAATAAATCTGTGCTATGTAAAACTAAAACCAGTGGAGATTTTATCTTCTATTTGTCTCTCAAACAACCAGGTAGAAAAATGTATTTTTAAAATCAAACTATTTTCCTTGCTTCCTTATAGCCGAAAATCAATATAAAATTCCTACTGAAATAAAAAAACAGAAGGAAAACAAGAATACTGTCCCATCCATTATGTTAAAATGGCTTTATTTTGCTTTTTAGGTCAAATCAGTCAGAGGATCTTGTATCCAGTCTCGATGCAAATAGCCATATATGCACCAACATTTTCAGCTTTGTGTTTCTTTCAAACCCTAGTAGAAAAACCAAAAGTCTCAGAAGTGTTACAGGTTATGACAATCTGGATAGCCACCCCCTATCTTCTAGAGTGAGCATCTCTGTTTCCTGAGTCAAAGTTCTCCAAAAGTTTATTCCGTTAACTGTTATGAGTCTAATCATTGTGTGAAGTCAAAGAGCTTTTTCTAATGGCTTGCTTTGCAATAGTTATTACAGAATATTTTATTTTTACAGATTAATTTTATCTCTCTGAATAAGAATCATAGGTTCTCAAGTGAATACTAGTTGGCTACTTGTACTGATAAAGTGAAACCTTCCTATGTAATATAGTACATGTTATGCAGAGTTCTATTGAAACTGAAGAATAGCTGCTATCGTAAATCATGTAATGGTGATCTTTCTTTCCTACCTCATATTTTTGAGACAGTGTACTGTGCCCAGTTCAACATGAAAATGATGTAGGTTTAGTACTCATTCAAAAAGAAGCTTACATTTTCCCAGGGAGATTTAAAAACTGCATCTAATAGCATCAACTTATTCAGCTAGTTGGTACCTCTTCTTGTCTAGTATCATGCATGTGTCTGCATATCGTTTTGATCCTAGGCCCTTATTAATGTAGATGATGGCTTACAATAATTTCAATGAACTACACAAACATAAATCAAGCCTCAAATGTTTCTGTGGGACAGAAAGATTAATTCTTCTAATTGGGGCTGTATGATATTTTGCTGACAACATCTCATCAGCTGTACTTGTGTGAAGATTCCAGCTTTTATCATACAAGCTGGGCTACAGCAAATACAGTAAAAAGCAAATACAAAAATAAAAAGTTAACACTCGTATCCAAGCCTGTTAAAATTAGCTAACCAAATTATATTAAATCTTCCATCTGTTTGTTACATTACCCTGACAATGATAGCAGTAAAGCAAATTTACTGACTATGTTTTATAGAGTGTACTGTCTACAATTTTATTTTCTAATTTCCAGACTGCAACTTCTGGCTATTTGTATTGTGCTATTTTATTTACATAGATACTCTTGCTTCACCATTTCATATTTAATAATCAAGTTATTTGTTTTAAGATGACTTCTAAACGGTCTGAATGATGTGGTAATTATCATTTAATCATGATAATAATTTCTATGTTCAGTTCATGGCAAACAACTGTAAACTGTAAGTTCTCTTCAGTTTCTTCGGGCCCTGCCAAAAAAGACAAGCATTTCTCTCTTATCCGGGCTATACATGTTACCTTACAACATGAAGGTCCGGATTCACAAAGGAAGGATGCCATAGAAAAGTTGTGTCCTCCCATTTTTCCCCTTTAATTGCTCAGTTCAAGGAGTGATATTCACAGTATCAAGTAAGTCACTTATGTATCTCATACAACATACGGAGAAAGACAGATCCCTATAGTGTTGTCTGTTAACAACCTATACTAGAGGTAGCAGAGGTGTCTAAATCAGCTCACAGGGAACAGTGAAATATGGGATGTACCTGAGGTTTCTCTTATTCTCCTATTCTGGAGAGCCTGCACAAGACCTATATTCACAGGCAAAAACTGCTCACATTATCCATTCTGGAAATATGACAGAAACAGAAATAGATGGAACTCAACTTCAAAAAATGCCAGCAACAGCAGTAGAGTCTGAAGTGCTATGGAGTGAAAAATGTGTCTTCTAGACCTCCTTCAGACATTCAAACCACATCTCTGGACTCCCAGGAAGATGCTTATCATTATTCTGTGGCCTACATGAATGGAAGGCACCTTCCATGTCTTCTGCTGATATTCAAAACCAGTGTTTGAAGGCAATCTAGTTCTCAGGGAATCATAAAGGCTGAGAACATAAGGGGATTTGTTTCTCCAAGAAGACCTTTTCCATAAGATATGAACATCCTAGGTTTCTAGTCCTGGTTCGAGGGACAGCTTATGTATCCTGCACTAAAAAGTCATGCAATAGACTAAGTGAACAATGTTTGAAAATAAGATAAAAGCCAATCAAACTCAAAGGTGCCTATATCCTCTTAAGCAACTAAGTGCTTGGGTAAAGCTTTGTAGGTAGCTCACAAGGACTTCAACATTTCCTTAGGTTGCACTTAAGGTACTCACATCTTCAAGTTCTAGATTCAGGCCCTAATGGACATGATTGAGAAAGCTATGAAGACACACACATAAATACTCTGTCGAATAGGGTTTACATAATTAAGTGCCAAATCCCAAATGCTTCTGCTATAAGCAGAGAAAACATTATTTCAGAAGCGAAAAGAAGCAAGGTTGAGTTTTTTTGGTTTTGTTTGTTTGTGTGTTTGTTTTGGTTTTTTCAAGCTCATACTATCAAACCAACTATTTTGACATAGTTGACAGCAGATTCCACTGGAAAAAAAGTATCCTGGAGCTCAGCAAGATATTTAGAACCTCCACTGTGTTGTAAGTCAATCAGATGAACCTGGCTGAACAGGGAACTCCTCTTGGAAGTCAGGTGGAAAAGAAATTATATGACCTCTGGAAGAGAGTTCAGGCATCATAAGATTACAGAGCTGTGGTGCACATATACAAAAGGCCTAAGCTGAACTGGAGTTGAAACTGGCCAGTGTTACATCAGACAACAAGAAAGGCTTTTTTAGGTTTGTTAATAGCAAGAGGAGGTCCAAGAAAACCATGGGACCAACATATGTTGAAGGTGGGCAGGGATGAAGAAAAAGCAGAGGTATTCAACATTTTTTTTGCCTCATTCTTTAGTAGTGCTGATAGACATTGGGCTGTCCGGTCCTATGAGTTGGAGGACCACAACTGCAGGAGCAGTGACTTTCCAAATGTGGACATTGAAATCATAAGTGGTGAGTTATATTTGTTGATAGTTCACAGATCCATGGAACCTGATGGGTACTACAGCGCTGAAGGATGTTACAGCACGACCCCTCTCAATTGTCTACCAAACATCTTGGGACTCTTGAGAGGTCCCCACTGGAAGGTAGCTAATGTTATGAAAATTTGGAAGAAGAGAACAAGGGAAGACCTGTGAAACTAAAGACCTGTCAGCCCAACCTCAGCACCTGGAAAAGTTATGGAGAAGGTCATATTGGGTACTGTTGTAACACATTTAGAGGACAGCACAATCATCAGGCACAGTCAGCATGGGTTCACAAAAGAATAGTCCTATTTAACTAATTCAATATAATTTTGCAATAAGGTGAACCGTGCACTAGATGAAGGGAAGGCAGCAGATGTATTTTTTTCTGGATTTTGGTAAGGTTTTTGATACTGTTCCTCACAGTATCCTTCTGGACAAGTTGCCCAGCTGTGAGATGAGCAGGTACATGGTGTGCTGGGTGAAGAACTGGACAGATGGCAGGGATCAAGGGGTTGTAGTGAATGGGACTACATCTGGCTGGTGATCAGTCACCATCTCTGTTGCTCAGGGCTCAATTCTAGGGCTGCTTCTGTTCAATATATTTGTCACTGATCTGGATGCAGGAGTGAATGTACCATTAGCAAGTTTGCTGGTGATACTAAAGTGGGAGGTGTTGACTCTTTTGAGGGACAAGAGGCTGTGCAGAGGGATCTAGGCAGTTTGGAGCACTGGGCAGTCATCAATAGAATGAAATTCAACGAGAACAAATGCAGTATTCTGCTCCTAGGATGGAGTAATGCTGGACACAAGTATAGACCGGGAGAGGAGCGGCTGGAGAGCAGCCCTGCAGAAAGAGACCTACGGGTGCTGGTTGGCAGCAGCTCAGTACCAGTCAACAGTGTGTGCCCTGGCAGCCTGGAGGGCAAACTGTGTCTGGGGGGGCATCAAACACAGTGTAACCAGCTGGTCGAAAGAGCTGATCATCCTGATGTATTCAGCATCGGTGCAGCCTCACATTGAGAACTGTGTGCAGTTCTTGGCACCACAACTTAAGAAGGATGTGAAGGTCCTTGAATGCATCCAGAGGAGGGGAACAAAGCTGGTGGAAGGGCTGGAAGGCATGAGGGGCTGCCGAGGACTCAGGGTTGTTGTGTTTGGAGGAAAGGAGGCTGAGGGGCGATCTCATGTCTCTCTACATTTTCCTGAGGAGGAGAAGTGGAGAGGGCAGTGCTGAGCTCTTCTGTCTGGGATCCAGTGATAGGACACATGGAAATGGTTCAAAACTGTGCCAGGGGAGGTTCAGACTAGACATTAGAAGCATTTATTTATTGAGAGAGTTCTCAAACAATGGAACAGGCTTCCTAGTGAGATGGTTGATACCCTAAGCTTGTCACCATTTAAGAATCATTTGGACAAAGTCCTTAATGACATGCTTGAACTTTTGGTCAGCCCTGAAGTGGTCCAGAAGTTGGACTACATAATAGTCAAAGATCTCTTCCAAATGCACTGTTCTATTCCATTCAGAGAACATAACTCTTTAGAGTGTGATAGATATAAAACATGAACACTATGACTAGTCCTTTAAAAATATTTACAGCACAAAAGCACCAATATTCTTATAGCTCTTTGAGCTGTGGATACAGATGCAATGAAGGGGAAAACAAGGGGCAATTCTCAGTTCTCCATATCATGCCTTCCGTTTCCCTCCATTTATCAATCATTTAGTAATTTCTGCACCCCGTCTTTGTCTCTGCATTGGGAAGCCACAGCATCCTAGGACCAGTGGAGACGTATAGCATCATACTGGCTCCAAAATGGAAAAAAAAGCTTTCATAAAACTGCCTCTAGATGTGAATGTTTAAAAGCTACAATAATCTGATCTTCTAGCAACTTTTTCTGTTCAGTAAGTTGTTCAACAACCCTGTAGCTTTTGCTTAATCACAAAATACTTCAGGAATATGGTAATTTGATACCAGGATTTCAAGAGATAAAAAATTTAGTGTATGCTGAATTACTAATAAAATAAGAATTACTACATTTAGAAATCACGACTGAATTTAAAGTGTTGCCCATTACGAATTTTCCTAGTTTTGTTATTAAACAATTAGGATTTTATGGTTTCTCCTTCTGAACTGTAAGAAAAGTCTTTTGTTTGTAGGCACTTGTGGATAACAATGAAGAGTCTCCTCAACCTTTTTTGGATATGTGGAGTATACAGAGTGGCTTAGCTGTCCTTCAGTATGCAAGTTTTCTAGTCTGAAGACTTTCTGTGACTCTTTCTAAAATCCTCTTCCATGCCTTAATGCTCCCTTTTGTAGCTGAGTTGCCAGTATTGTTCTTTATGCACAGTGAGACTCCATACTGTGGCCATGTTCTCTGTGGAATTGTCAGTACATCTAAGAAAATTATTTCCTTGGTACAAAAAAGCTGATGTTTATTTGATTATTTACAGTAAGCTATTCTAATGTTAATTAGACGTACTACATAATTATCATCTATTTCTATTATCTATTATCTAATTAATGTACTACATAATACTATCTCTCATTTAGTAGTCACAGCCTACATTTTTTCTTTGTACATTGTGTGGCCTTGCATTTGGCAATGTTCAACCTGATGTTGATCAAATGAGCCAGCTTCACTATAAGAATCAGATCAGCCTGTTTTATAAGTGACCTATGACCATTGTTACTTCTCCCTCCACTAGTTTTTGTATCATCTGAACCTTTAACAAGCCACACTTCCATATTTTATTTCAGTTCATTTACAAAGGTATTGAAGACCAATGGGATGAGGATAGATTCCTGCATGTCTGAACTAGAAGGAACCCCAAAAGGAAGATGAGTCTTCATTTACAGGTTACATTTTAATCCCTCTAATATAGGATGCGTTGCTTTTGTGAGTGCTTTTTTTTTTTTTTTTTTTTTTTTTTTTTNTCATCAGATCATGGAGCCAATTCAAACATCACACAGAAGTCTGTTACTCAGCACATTACCAGTATTGACTGGGCACTAGGTTTTCAACATTAAATTTTTTCAAAAGTATCATATTGGATAACTGGAAGATTAGTAAGGGAATGTATAACATGTTTCTCACTCTTACCCAGGTGTCTGCTTGTGGCATTTTTTGATTACTCTGCTGTCAGCTCTTTGCTGGTTGCTCTTTTTGTTTTTGATCCGGTGACCACTGAAACAGAAAGCCTGACTTTTTCTGAAATACTATGGCCGTTCTCATTAACTATGTAATAGGTTGTCTTCTTTACTCTCTGTTTTCCGTATCAGTATTCCTACTTCTTTGCTCTGAATCAATATTAGTGATAAACAAATAAAATCCTGAATTGTTAAGCTGTTGGAATATACATAGGAAAACAAACAAACAAACAAAACAGGAGATCTAAATTTTTGAGAAGCATAACTTTTGAGTTTTGCTGTGTAGGTTTCATAGAATACTAAGTAGCTCATGCTGCTGCAAGTTACCAAGAAAGCCATGTTCACAGTTGGCGAACTATCTACCTACACTTTTCAATAATCTAGTATACATTTTACTCCATCAGTCTTCCTTACCTTCAAATTCTAAATGTTTCCCACTGCACCATAATTTTTAGAAAAATGAACACTGAGATATATGAGATCACCCTGTCTCGTTCCTTAACACAGCCAGAGTTATTGTTACAGTGTTTAATTAAAATCATAGAATAATAGAATCATTTTTGTTGGAAGAGACCCTCAAGATCAGGGACTCCAACCATTAATCTAACTCTGTCACTAAACCATGTCCCTAAGAACTTCATTAACATCTCCTTTAAACAGCTCCAGGGATGGTGACTGAACAACTTCCCTGGGCAGCCTGTTCCAATGCCTGACAACTCTTTCTGTCAAGAAATTTTTCCTAATATCCAGTCGAAACCTCCCCTGGCGCAACTTGAGGCCATTTCCTCTCATCCTGTCACTTGCTACTTAGGAGAACAGACCAAGACCCTCCCTGCTGCAAACTCCTTTGTGGAGAGCGATAAGGTTTCCCCTCAGCCTCCTTTTCTCAAGGCTAAACAGCCTCAGTTGCCTTAGCTGCTTCTCAAAGGACTTGTGCTTCAGACCCCTCACCAGCTTTGTTGTCTTTCTCTGAGCTCACTCTGGTACCATAATGTCTTTCTCATAGTGAGATGTGTCATTTCCTGTGTGTAAATGTTATGAAATTTTAATTTTTTAACCTTCTTAAGATTCTTTCAAGCTTTTAATTCAAACATTATTAAGAAACTCAAACTCAAACATATACTCAAAAAACTTTGTTACTGATACATCAACCTTCTTTTCTCTAAATGCAGAAAATTATTGCTCCTCCTTAGCCTCATGAGTAATTTCCATGCTTTTCTTTTGTATTATTATACTTCTGGTTTTGAATTTTACCAGTTCTTGCTCCATATTTTAGAATGAATTAATATCTTCTTTCTACCTGTAATACATTGCCAACTGGTGCACTAGTTTTCTGTGTCACTTGTTTGCACTTGACAGCATCTGGTTTGCCCTCAAGATTCTTGAGATCCCATTCAATTTCTGCAAGAGGCATTTAAAGAGACCATTCAGAGTATATAAAGTTAAATAAATACATATGTTTTTTAAAGAAGAGAGCCTTACTTTTGATTCAGTCCTATTACACTTTCATCTAAGAATGCTAGCATAAAGAACAGTAATATTACTCTGACTCTCTTCACTGTGATCCCAGGATCTAAATTTGGTATATCCTAATATAAACTGGAATACAGATATGTAAATATTTTTTATTTTTTGTTGTCACCAGATAATATGAACGTAGCTACTGTTTCCCCCCAGTGTCTACTGTGAACTATTTCTTTACACATTCCAAGGAGACTATACAAACAGGAAGCAAGATGAGTTCAATGTTTTTTATATGTCTATGTTGAAATTCTTTCATTGTATATACTTGTGACTTTTTATTAGAAGTACTGTGGGGGCTTGGGGTATTTTGAGGGTTGGATTTTTATGTTTCTTTTAAGCACTGTTTCTTCTCAGGTTCATGTGAGGTAATTCCATATGTTGTGCAGAAGTTCACTGTTTAATTTTTTGTTATGAACAGTAAGTTATGATTTATGAACTGCAATTTAATTGTTTCACTAAAAAGGAGATAAAGAACTGTTTTGAAGCCATGGAAAGTACAGAATTACTCTTTGCAAGACCTTCACATTTAGGGTAATAGCATAATATGAAGTTACAGCATCAAATTTACATTGGAAAAAAGAATATGAGTCTGCTGATGCCTGTGTAATAGCTCTGAATTACATCAGTTCTGAACTATGCTTTCTAATTTGCCTAGGTGAATTTTATTTGGTGAATGATTCATTCACTGAAAAGCAGGTTGGCTCTGAATTATTCAGAAATCTAGTGAATAATTCTGGCTAAAAAATGTCAAAATGGTTAATTTTGCATCTGCAGGTAGAAAGATTTTGCTCTTTTGTAGGTTAGGCTTGGGAGAGGGCTAGGCACAATCTCCACCTCGGTCATCGAATGACGTGTTCCTCTGATGGCCTATTAAGTGAGTGGAAAGGACAGATTTCTGGAAATCAGAAAGGTCCAAAACAAATCTCAGCCTGCACCAGGAAACGGCTTCAAACTAAAGTCTTTTACATGTCAGGAAGCTATTGCATAACTGGGTAATTGATATTTGGTATAGGTTTATTGCAACATTTTCATTGCAGGTGTTCCAGTTTTTGGAGAAAAGAAAACACTTTGAAGTTAATCAGCCGAGGAATTGAAGTGATACAGCTTCCAGGTCAGTGTTGTAACTGTTGAGATTTAAGTTACTCTGTGATAGGATTCTCTTATCTCTTCCTTCTGAGGCTGTTCCATGAGCTACTTATGCCTACTGCTAATAGTCACAAATCTATTCTCAATGTTTCTCTGGGGTGTTGTAATAAACCCTTCTTTCTCAAATGAAGGTCTGGTAAACATATGGGAAACATAATACTGTATGTTTCTAAGAACAGATTTCAAGTTGTTGCAAAATGGACTAGCAGTGAAATTCAGGAGTGGTTCTTCCGTTCTCTTTGGTGTCAATGGAAAAGGTACCCTGTGAACACAGCAACTTCTAAAAGTTCCACCTCTCTACAACAATTACCAACGTTTCTGCTCCATATATATCAAATTTCAAATAAAACATAGATTTGAAAAAGATCACACAAATTTATGTTAGTAAGTACACTTTAATCAGTGTAAGTGTATAAACTCATCATCCATGAGACAGAAATACAAGATGAAAACACTTATTTTGTGCTTTAACTCCTAAGTCCTCTTTTTTCCCCTTGGATAACAAATTTCTGATGAAATAGTTCTCAGTAGTGTCCATGAGTCAAATTAGAGAGTCCTTACTTTATTTATTCTTGTGTATCTTAGTATCCAGCTGGCTTATTATAGATTAAAAGAGTCACTACTCTCCATACTGAGTTCCCAGTTGGACCCAGACCACAATTACTTTAATTCCTAGACTCAAAACATGACTTTCATAAACACAAATATAGATGTAGACCTCTATTTGACTGACTGCCTTAGAAATATACAAAAGAAAGGTACAAGAAAATAGAAATCTTCCATCTTTAAAATAAATAACTGAATAGATTTTTTGAAATGTGATGTATACTGGAAGAGGTGGCTGCACAGGGTTTTGCAAGCTATTCTGAAAAAGAAAGCCATCTATTATTTCGTACTTTAAGTACAGACTGAGAACAAATAGAGTTCTTCAGTGTCTGCTTTAATGAGCGACTCGCCACTTTGCCTGCTAATTGTTTTAGTAATATTCCAATGCTTTAAATATTTTAGGTTGTTTCTAATTTAAAGAGTGAGTACAGTTTAATAATGTATGAAGCATTATAGGTGATAAAAGCAACAGATATTGAAACAACATTCCACTGCCTGAACAACACATTTTCTTACTGGAGAAGATATTTTCAGGTTTGAATATTACTACCACCTCATCATTTCTGTGTTCTTTTCAAATGCTTTAAGATGTTAAAATTAACAGGAAGGAAAGAATTGAAGTAATTGTAAAGTATTATACTAGAGAAATCTAGAAGATGCATTAGAAACATAAGAAATTTCCAATAAATTGTGTCTGATCATTTTTTAAATTACACTAATTATGAAATCATGATAGTGAATTCAGAATCCAACATTTTTGCTTTGAGAGTGAATAAGGAACAAGATATTGTCATTTGAAATACCTATTCATATCTCCTTCTGGATTTGGGTCTTAGAATGTGGCTGACAGTACCACTGTCAGGAATGGCAGAATTAGCTCCTGGAAGTCAGAACTGCAATGGATGTATATATGACATTACAGTAGAAAAACTCTTTGCTTCTGAAGCATTAATGGTATGTCAGTGACACAATATTAAACAATTTATAATTATTTCATTATCAAGATGCTGATTCTAGATTCAGAATTTAGTCAGTTCAAAATTAGAATACGTTTTTCACCAAAATCAAAGCTAGACCAGGCTATTATTTATTGACAAGCTTCCAGAAAAACTTCACATTTCCTTCCATTAGACCACTGTATGTAATTTTATTAAATGGTAAGTCAGATGATCTCTTTTATCTTAAGTTCCCATTGATTAAATAAGAGAGCACTACTGTATATCCTCCAGAAGCCTTAGTTATGAAGATTTAAGTATGAAAATTATAGAAGTTCTACTTTTAGTTATTTAGCACTGATGACAAAGATGAATGTCTGACTATATGAGTTTTAAAAATATATATTAATAACGTAGCATTTCAAGTACCTTATTGAAAAGAATTAGCCTTTAAAAGTAAAGAGAATTCTGGTCCCTGGCTCCTGCTACATCAGAATCCAATAGCAAGTTAAGGAGATCTAGATAAAGTGATGGGAAAAAACGTAACCTCCTTAATTCTCCTACTTGTGAAATCAGAGTGGAAAGAAATTACCATTTTTATTTTGCATGTTTTATAGCATAGGTACACTTGTGCAGAAGAAAGAAATTTATGGAAGTCTTGACCATATTTGTGTGGCTGTACACGAGAATATAATTATGCTTATGACAGCACACTGTGTTTCAGTGACTATCTTAATATTTTTAACTAAGGACAAGTTTCCTTGAAACTTGGACAGAAAAAAGTATAGATCACTGACTAGGAAACATTCAACATATACTGAACATCAGTAACTGTCTGACACTGATTGCAGTGAAGCCTGTCGCAGTCTCAAAGTTCAGCACCTGTGACATACCAAAATACATTTTGGCTTCAACACTTCAAGAGGAAATTCTTCATCTCATGCAAATTGTCTCAGTCATTTTGGAATCAATGGAGCAATGATAGTTTAAAATGACCAGGAATCTGTCCTGAACTTCTGAGCTGCAAGGCAGCATTCCAGAAGGAAACAACAATGTGTAGAAAAGTCATACACACAAAGTATCAGAGGGAAGTGGTTATTCCCCTCTGTTTGGTTCTTATTGGGGTATTGCACCCAAATAGAAGAAAAACGTTGAAAACCAGGAGAGAATCCAAGGGAGGTCAACCAAAATGGTTAGAAAACTGAAGCATATCACATGCAAGAAGAGGTTAAGTGAACTGTATACATGTAGGAACAAATAAGAGAAAGCTAAGGGGATCAAGTTGCTGTCATGAACTAAAATAAAAGGTTACCATGAAGATGGAGTGAGAATTTTCCAAGACGTCTCCAGCAGAAGGGCAAAAGGCAGTGGTCATAACCTGCAGCAAAAGAAATTCCAGCCAAACATACAGAAAAGATCTTCACAATGAGGACGGTAAAACACTGGTGCAGGCTGCCAAGAGAACCTGTGAAATCTCCGTCAATCTAAATCATTCTATGATGCTACAATTCTATTCATTTTGATATCCACTTAGAATTTATATAATACTGTTGCTATATCAGTGGTACCACATCAGTTATAGATGGCAAATTCTGCAATTTTAGTTCTAAATTTTGAAAAAAAAAAAGTCAGTATTTTCCAATATGATGTTCTTAAAACAAATCTGCAATTTTCTCCTTTTCTTGCAGCAGAATGTTTCTAATGCTGAATAAAATGGAAATGTACCAAGAGAAGTTTTTTAAAACAAACAAATAAACAGTTCTGAATTTGGTGGGGGTTTTTTCTTTCTAAATTTGGGTTGAGTAACACTGTGGGAGGTATTGGATTAATGTCAAGAGTCAGCAGAAAAAGACGGAACAGAATGAGGGAAAAGAGAATATACTTCATACTTTTGGCAAAAGTAATTCCCTTGGTCTCTGGTAAGCTGCAATGTTGGAGAAGTATTCTTTAAAAACAAAGTGAGAACTGATTTGCACTAGGAACACACAAACCAGAAAGACTTTTGACTTTTATGTGCTCATCCAACAACGTATTTCTTTTATCATGGTGGGTCATGGTAAAAGAAGTCATGATAAAAGAATATGACGAGAACTGGGTTCTTACTTACATCTGGGATAGATCTAAACGAACTGAACTAGCTTCAGTAAATTTACTCTGGACTTGTGATGGTATAATTAAGAACAGAATTTGATCCTTTATGTAACTAATTAGTCAATGAAACTACATTTCTGTTTTTTGTCTAGAAGTGAGAAAAATTTTTCTGAGTGTAAAAAGTACGCAGCAGCTAGCATCAAACCATCTGAACAACTAGACATGTGGCTTAGTCTCAAAGATCTTTCCCAGGTTTCACAGGAGAAATATTACTTCTCCTTTACAGCTCATCTGCAAGCTATATGGCACTGCAAAACTGGAGCATCAGAGATGAGTTCAGACTTACTCAGCAGTCAAATACATTTTTAAAGGGAGAAGTGTACATATGTAGTCATATATGAAATCATCAATTATTTCAAGAATACAGTACAGTTTTATGGAGAATATGACACCAGAAGCCTGGGGTTTGGTTTTCATGGCAACTCTGTGACACTGTTAAAGGTCCAGGGATGTAGGTCATTGCTAAATGAAACAACATACTCTGTTTTTTCTGAAAACATAATTAAAAAATGGTTAATAATTCATACAAAAAGTCAATTTCTAGAGTGAACATCTTGTTCATGTATTGTCACATTCTCTGAAGAAGCAAGAGTCTTTCTTCTATTAAGTCTCTCTGCATCTTCTTCAGAGCTGTTCCTCAAATATCTTACGGAGAAAGTTTAGAACATGGTGTGTTTGGTTTTTTTTACCTGTTTGAAAATAAGAATGTGTTCTTCTAGAATAAAATTCTGGGGCTGGTGTTGCATGCTTTCTGTTAATGAAAGAAACAGCTTTAATAGTTCTCCAGATAGAAGACCTAGAAGAGACTATCTTTCCTAGTATTTGCCAACCTAATATGACTACCTTCTGCCTGCGGAGACACCAAAGAAGCTTGTGACCTCTATGGAGTAATAAGATAGCTCATGCGGGGTCCTCAAAGGGAAGGAACTGCAGAAGATGAAAGACAAGATCTCGAAGTTGAAAAGCCTTATCACTGCTTTACAACTAATTTTCTGAAGTTCTTAAGCATCATTGATGACGGGCATGAGGACACAAAGAAGAGATGTTTGATCCATTTCTAGCTTAGCTTTTTTGAGTGGAAGGCAGCCAGGGAGACCACTGAGCGATAAAACTATCACTATTAATTCCGATACTGCCACCATTTAACCATTATCTCACCTCAGGGAAGAACAGATCTCTGGCTTCTTTCCAGGAGGACCTCCACTCTTGAGATATGAATAAATTTCAACTGGCGAGGAGCCTGGTCCAGACCATAGAGCTGCAGCCAAGTTCCTTGTTCACCGAGTGCCAAACTCAGGACTTGGCCAGGGTATTTAACATTGGAACGAAAACCTGCAGAGCGAAGTGTTTTACAAAGTTAAACAGATTCACACAGCTGAAGTCCGGCCACTGCTTTATGGTCCAGTGTTCACAACAGGAAGTAGGACTACAGGCTGAAGCCAAACTTGAAATGGCAGCCAGAAGGTAACAGAGCTGGGAAAATGATGCTGAATTCAACACTAAGAGAAGAAAAATATTGAACCTCTAAAAATATTTCTTTACATTAAAGGTGCTAAATAGCATGAAGAAGGAAAGAAAAAGAACTTGTAGAAAGTGCTCCAGATGAATTTCCCTCAGGAAGCACATCAAGAAAATGTATAAATCCACTAGGAAATAGAGACTGATTAATGAAGCTATTTTTTAAGAGGATGAGGAACATAGAGATGAAACAAGAAACTTGTAAAGGTCAAGTGGAATTATTCTGAGAAGTACATCAAGTCAGATATGCAGAAATATAACCCTTTGTTTTGGCTTCCCTGACACTTTATATAGCCCAAACCAAAATCAATATTTAAATTCAATTTTCTATAAAAATGGCAACACTGAAGGAATTAAAGGCTAGAACACAGTATAAAATGATAAATTACTCTAATGGAGCTGGAAGTAAAATTTTGAAATTACAATAGGTTCAAGCTGGATGATTTATTCTTCTCCATGCCAGAACAGTGAAAGAACAGGTAAATGATGCTGTAGTAACCTGTATTACATGTTTAACACAACCTTACTGAGTCCAGGAAATATTCTGTCACCAAAAAACAGCAAATAGACTCTCACTTTCAAAGGAGAGAAACAGTGATCCAGGCAAGTACAGCCCTATTAGCCTGATTTGAATGGTCTTTTCTGGCTTGAATGGACCTAAGAACAAATTTTGAAGGAAGAAGTAGAAATAGAAGTAAAGCACTAAGTATTACTTACTAAGACCATAGTGAAGGATATGAAAGACATAAAATTATTATTTTTACATATAAATAAGGTGAAGAAGTTTGGTTTCACAAAATAGTTAAGCAAATTACAATAGTTATTAGTGAATAGTTTTTATATATGAAACAGAAAAAGAGAGGGAAAAAAGTGATCGGAAGATATGAGTTCCTGATCCTACAGAGCAGGATCAATGAACAAATTGTGAACATCTCAGTATCATAGCAACAAACTGAAAGATTCTAGGAAATTTCCAAGTTTTGCTAGAAAAAATGAAATAAATATTAAATGTTCCTAAAATAAAGTACAAATAAACTACCTGACATTCGTTATTCTCTTGGAATTAGGAGAGTTTGAATATATGATGCATGGGAAGGAACTTTGCCAATTAATTCTGGTCACCAAAAGGTACCTATTCGACACAGAGCCCTGCATTACCAGTTCCACCATTAAACGGTGGAGCCAAATAAATGATGTTCCATATGAGGCTTTGAATAATCTGGGCTGAGATGCTGGTCAGTGGGAATGGTCAGTGGGAATGGTCTTCTTTTTTGGGGAGGATCTTTAAGAATCACCCAACAAATGACTACTGACTTTATAATTACTCTGAAATCACCATTTATACAGGCTACACTCAGCAAGGTTAAAAAAAAAGAAGTCATTAATCAGGTCCAAACACAAATCACAAAGTTTAAGGAATAGGTGGTCAGAAATAAAAGAAAAACCCTTCATATATATTTTACTTGAAATAAAGCCAAGGGTTTTGGTCACCCTAAAGAAGGGGTGTCAAACTCATTTTCACCAGGGGCCACATCAGCCTCACGGTTGCCTTCAATGGGTCAAGTGTAATTTTAGGACAGCATAAATGTAGCAGTAGTTACAAGTTACCAAGGGGACCTATGAACCTGAATAACCTCTCCCACCACTCATACCTCTGAGCGGGCCGTAACATCTTTTTGGTGCAGCGAGCAGGGTCCCTTTGTGTTGGAAGGTCCACTAGGAGTCACCAACTCTCTACTTCACAGAAAGAGGTGGGTAGAGTTGGGAAAGGATGTCTCAGATATGTGCCAGGAGAGATCCAGACAGTGCAACAACTCTCTACCTCTTAGAAAGAGGTGGGAAGAGTTGGGAAGGGGTCTCTCAGACATATAAGCCAGGAGAAATCCAGATAGAGCACAAACTCTCTACCTCATAGAAAGAGGTGGGAAGAGTTGTGAGGTAGCCTGTCAGCACTTTTGCCAGGAGAGGTTCAAACAGTGGCAAGCCATGGCGACCCAGGAAATGCCTGCGCTCGACTGCTTCCCCATTTTTGAGAAACTGGAGGAGTACAAAACATATCCTTCTCCATTGGAAATGGGTTGGGCTGATAGTAATTAGAACGATCCAAAAGCAGTGGCAGAAAAAATTAGAACCATTCCTAAAGATAAAAAGTTGTGGTGGCAAAAGGGAAAAGCTACAGTGTGTTCAGTGCTAGGAGTGGTCCTGGTGGCAACTCAAAGGACCAGGCACCTGGACAGACAAATTGAGCAAGAAACAGTGAAGTCCTTACAGGACTTGGTAATGGTTCTCCAGGACCAATTAGCTGCAGAATGCAACATCACTCAGTGGCTTCATGCAGCTCTATCAGATGCATTAGAGCAAGAGAATATCTTACAGTCTGAATTGAAAGAATATGAGCAGGAAAAAAATGACCAGACAGATCTTGATTCTGTTCCAGACAGTGAGCCTGGATTTACCAGCCCAGCACAAGTGGCTGAGGAACAGGGTCTTAAACCCTTGCATCCAGCTAAAGAATTGGAAATTAGCCGGGAAGTATCTTATCCCCAGAATGGGGAAGCAACAATGAGGCCCCTCATTAAAACCAGATCTACTGATAATAGCCAAGGGGGGCAGCTCTGCAAGTTCCCACACAAATAATACCATAATTTGCAGACAATTTAACAAAGATTCAGGAGACATATAGTATGTTAGCTCAAGAAATGGAAACAGANGCAAGAGAATATCTTACAGTCTGAATTGAAAGAATATGAGCAGGAAAAAAATGACCAGACAGATCTTGATTCTGTTCCAGACAGTGAGCCTGGATTTACCAGCCCAGCACAAGTGGCTGAGGAACAGGGTCTTAAACCCTTGCATCCAGCTAAAGAATTGGAAATTAGCCGGGAAGTATCTTATCCCCAGAATGGGGAAGCAACAATGAGGCCCCTCATTAAAACCAGATCTACTGATAATAGCCAAGGGGGGCAGCTCTGCAAGTTCCCACACAAATAATACCATAATTTGCAGACAATTTAACAAAGATTCAGGAGACATATAGTATGTTAGCTCAAGAAATGGAAACAGAATATGTTTTAGTGGGTGGAAATCAAATTTTGCTCTCACAAGAGGAAGCACAAGGGTATTTGGAACCTGATGTGTTTCTGACTGCTAATGATCAAACAGACCTCTGGTTATTAACTCAGTAAGCTGCCTGTTGGGCAGGGGAGCTGGACCCTTTAGAAAGGGGAGACCCAGCATGCATTGAAACCCCCACTATAAATCACCTAACTGAAAATTTACAAAAATCTGTCTGCCTTCAGTTAATTAATGCATGAGCCTGCTTCTCCAAGAGCCCTCCTCGATGTTGGTAAATGCGGATCCTGTCAGGATGACTCCCCTGGGGGCTTCCTGACCCACAGAAACTGTGTGTAGCATAGCTGTGGGACCATTTAGGGGACATGCTGGCTCTACAGGGTTCAGGGCATGGTCCCTGGAGGGGTTGAGCTGTGGCCTGGGGGGTGGTGGTTCAGGAGCTTAATTATGGTAGGAGACTGGGTCTGATAGGAGGAGTCATAAAAGCAAAAGCTGCTGTACTGAGGAGGGAACAGCAGGTAAATCAACCTCCCCTCTCTCAAAGGCAAAGAAAAAATTATTGTGAGCTGAGGGAATTGAGAGGGGAATTCACCAAGATTTAACGGACGGAATGTCTACCCTGGCCTTGGAAAACCTTGTTAGGGCATGGAAGACGCTCCATAAAAATGAACTGCCCATTTGGGGGGTGCACTTGTTCTTGAGACGCCTGCTGCTCCTGAAGGTGGGTAACAGGCCTGCTGCCCTCAGTCAGTGAGCCGGGGGGTGGCCAGTGCTTTCATTTGAAGAGGCTCACATAAAACTGCTAAGGGGGATTTGCTAGTTACCTTCCCCTTTGACTCCTTTAGAAAAACCCAATCAATCCACCACTTGACTGCCAGGGTGGTTCAAGACTCAGCCAAAAATTAAGGAGTTCAATGGGTTTTCCGCACTCCATGCTATACCCAATGGTTGTCTCTGGCTTACTGCTTTCTGTTCCCAAGCCCCCTTTATTCTTCCAGGGAAAAAGTAAAGCGAGGACCCCACAACCCTACTCCACGATACCAGAAAATCTGTCCACACGGAACTACCCACCACTGGCACTGTACTCCTTGTTTTAAAGGTACAAATGAACATTTATACTGACACCCATGGGAAAGAACACGAGATCAGCACCCGGTGGTTTATCTCTTCATATTTTTAAAATTTAAAAAAAAAGGTGGGAAGTAAAAGTTGCCTTTCAGTAATATTGCTATTTTAGTATGTTTGGGGATTTTATTTTTTTTTTAAATATATTAGCTTTCTTTTATCTTACAAGGGAAAAAGGGGGTGGGATAGATGTATATTCATATGTTGTATAGGGCTAACACTGTTTTTGCTAGTGTGTAACCAGAATATATCTAACTTAGCTCAGGAATTGATACAAGGGTTCATATATATATTGGAACTAAATTTGCAATGATTGGTTTGAATCTTACAAAAATATTGGAAAATTAGTTAAAAATAAATAAAGAAACCAAAAAAAAAACTTAATCAGGGAAACACAATGTGGAAAATAATTGAGTCCCCCTTTTTCTCGAACAGAAAGAGGGACAGTCACGGAAAAAATGATGTCGCATTGGTTGAATACTCAAAAAATTTGCATCAGCTCCTGAGCAATACTACATGGGGGGAGTTGTGGAATCAAACTTTTTATTGGTACTATAATATTACCTCTACTCCTTGTATTATAGTAGCAAACTGGAGAGCTTTCCCAGGGAATGCAGCCAAAGGACTTGTTTTACAGCTGTCGACCTGGACCTTGGTTCAACTCTCTCCTAGAATCATTTGAACTCACAGATTGGAGAAAATGGCTTTTAGATATTGCTATTACGTTAATTTGTGGTTTCTTGGTTTTTGTGATTGACATTGCTATTGTGAAATGTGTGATTTTGCAGCTTTCATCTTTACTACCCTAGATGCAGACTACATAGACAACGTTTGAAATCTATCTCCCTCTGCCCTTTTCTTCTTATCTTTTCTACCCTCTATCTGTCATGTCAAAATCTCCACTCTGGGGCAATGCACAACGTTTCAGCCATGGGGTGGTGTCAGAGACCGAAAAGGATAATGGCTCGAACATTGCAGCAAAACCACTTCATCCAGCTGCAGGAGATGGGACATTCCAAGGAGCAGGAGATGAGACATTCAGGATAACGTGAATCATGATTTACATATCAACAACAAGCTACCGAGCCACAGACAAAGGCCAGCTGGCTGATACAGGAGGTGGGCGAACTGTTGAAGAGCGTGTAGCCCCGTCTTCTGATAGACTCAGCATGACATTAAAGGAAAAGACTGCCGAGACCCTTCAAGGTGGTCCAAGACCCTTTGAGACTTTTCCATCTTTTGCAATCACCCCCCAGTGATGCCTGCACCAAAGACCAAAGATTACCAAGCAGGCAATCCAGAGGACTATGAGCAGCCAGCTGTGCAAGCACTGAAGTGGTGCCCACCCAACATCCTGAGGACTACTCTGTCCACTAGTCTCACCGCACAAACTGAACAAGGCACTGGAGCACGCTGTGCATCACTGGATCCAAGACTACGAACCCCATCACACACAAAGCAGAGCCATAAGGATGATGAAATCTTTCTCTCTCTCTCTTTTCTTCCTGTACTTATATTTTTTTTTTGCTTTCCTTTTTATAAGCAAATAATAACATAAGATTTATAGTCCCACATGTGCTGCAAACTTTTTATCTTTACCAGTTGAACCTAAAATAACATAAATCCTTCTACCATCAAATCATTTACCAATTAGGCCAAGC
Source organism: Pampusana beccarii (assembly GCA_013399365.1). NCBI lineage: Eukaryota > Metazoa > Chordata > Aves > Columbiformes > Columbidae > Pampusana > Pampusana beccarii. The sequence continues at coordinate 320,187 of VWYH01009794.1, forward strand.
TGCAAAATAAAAGCCTTTGTTTGTAGACCTTAAGTATTGTGTATTCTGTTTTCGAACCAAGGGGACCCATGAACCTGAGTCACCTCTCCCCAACTCATACCTCTGGGCAGGATGTGACACAGTCCTCTCAGGCTTTCTTAATCACACAGGCCATTTGGACATTTTTTCATTCCTAACAGTTAACTGCCCCCATCTCCTCTGGAAATGCTAACAGCAGGTAGCTGTCACCACTCATGTATGTGGTAATCAATGTCTGCTGGCAGCTATTCTTGAGCACAGCTAAATCATGGCCAAATCATTAACTGAAACTGAGAAATCATTTCCTGGTCAACATGGCAGCACATTCAAATTCCTAAAAAGTTCCTAACGCTTTTTCAGCACTGTGAACCTTCTACTTCACACTGCTAGCCTACTTAATACCCATAGTTAATCTGGTGACACAGCTAACACTCTTGCAAGCAGCTTATTATTCACCAGACCCAAAACAATGACCCATTTGTTAATAAAAGCAAGACTGGGGCAAAGTTGTTTGGGTCAACTGCACTTTAATCTAGTCTTTTGAGCGATACTATGTAGTAAGGAGAGAAAAGTCTCAAGCTTTTTGAAAGAGAAGTCACCAAATAAGATTATTCACTTCTGAAACTGGATATGTTACTATTAATCAATATGTCGCAACAATACCATCCATATAGCCAGAAGCACGTTCTTCAGACCATATATAGCACCACAGAGGGAACAGAGTAGATTACCTTAAAAGAAAAACACTCATGGAGGACAAACTCTTGAGGAAACAGACTTGGGAGCGAGGTACCAGACACTGGCAACAACGAAAGACTGGAAGTGCATGAGATTATTTGAAATATCATTCATTTAGAATAATTTGAAATACTACCATAACCAAAGAGGTAGTTTCAGTCCAAATTCTGACCAGTACAAGGATGATTAACCACCTTTGGTTAAAATAGGAAGAGGAAGCAACAGGAAGTGATGGAGCAACAATCCACTAGAGCAAACATGGGAGTAACAAGAGGAATTTCACCTGACAGGAGTAAGTGGTATTTACCATAGAACCATAGAATAGTTTGGGTTGGAGAAGACCTTCAAAGGACATCTGATCCAAACCTCCCTGCAATGAACGTCTTCAACTAGATCAGGTTGCTCACAGCCCCATCCAGCCTGGCCTTGAATGTTTCCAGGGATGGGGAATGTACCACCTCCTTGGGAAACCTGTTGTGGTGTTTTACCACCCTCATCATATTTCCAAAAAGCAACAAAAGGCACTCCTAGAGCTCCATATGAAGGAAAAGAAAGCAAGTGCCACACCGATCCTTTTGGCTGGAATGCAGAGAAACTAATTAATAGGTTCAGGGAAGAGACAATCAGCCCTGCAAGCCTTCATGTCACCTATTTGCTTCCTGTGTCAAACAGCTGCTCTTTCAGTCGCTTTGGTGGCAAGTAACTTTTTTTCAAAGGGTATGGTAGCATGGCTGATAAGCAGGTGGCAGACTTCGTCAGTGAAACGGAATAAAAGCAAAGTTTTCACATACAGAGACACCACCACCACCAAATCCTCTGACACTCCCCAAGGATGAAAGAAAGAGTATATTTGTGTTTCTTTGCATAATGAGTTAGTCACCGAGGATCCTTGCAGCTATCACAAAAAGCAAGTGTCTAGGTGCTCCCTAGTCACCATTCACGAAAACGCCAGATGCTTACAAATCCTCAAATAATACTGCAGAAACAGCTGTGCTGAGGAATGTCAACGACATCACAGATATGGCATTAAATGCAATTATTGGTAGATGACAGCAATTTAAAGAATTCCTTCCCTCCCATTTTGTGAAGTTGTTTGGGATGGTTCATATACATTGCTGTTTAAAACAATTTAAAATATCTGAGAGAAAAAGTATGTAATCCTGGTAGGTTTTCCTGTGTCTTATCTCAAGTACTTACGGCTACTGAGAAACTGTTTTAAGTTTCAAGAATTTGATATCATGATAGATGCTTAGCTCATGCAAGATGATGTGTAACCTTTCCAAGCAGCTTGTAGTAAAATATCAAACCTTCATCTCTGCATTAGAGAAACAAGAAATTTTGTAATTTGTAATTGCTTTCAAGTACTTTTCAAAGGATTGGAGGGAGAAAGACCTTGGAGAAGAATGCGGGGGGCAGAAACGAAATAATAAAAATATGAAAGTAGAAAAAAAAAAGTAAAATAGAAAATATTTTTTTCCAAAAGGGATTTTGTGGCTTTTGGCACTGCTAATAATCTGTGTGGAAAAAGAACGGTTTTCATGTGTGTTTAATCCCATGCCAAGGCAGCTGCTGGTGCAGTAGCTATCTGCAACAAATTAGAGGACAGTTAAAGTGAGATTTTCCACAATCAAGAACAAAGAAGGACCGGTTAGCATGAGGACAGCTTGTTCTTGTTGCTAATGTGTTTAAAAACTTGCTGCATATAATTTGAAACAGCTTTTGTGTGTGGATGGCGGCTCTGGTTTCTGAGGTCTAGTGCTAAATCAAAACCAAATGGAGAGAGCTGAATAAGAAAATGACAAATTACACACTGACGTCTCCTGCACTGGCTAAAGAGAAGTTGTGTGTGTGCATGAGGAGGCTGTTTTCCTTTTTTTTTTTTTTTTTTTTTTTTNTTTTTTTTTCTTTTCATCTTTGCTATTGATTTAAAAGTTAATTTCCCTCAATCTTAAAATGTTTAATGGATGGCAGCTGGCTGAAATCTAGAGCTGGCAGCCAGCTATCTGCTGAAGGAAATCTTGAAATAACTATGGTGGCAGATATAGCACACTTACAAAATATTTGAAGTTGTACTAGCTTTAGTATTGAGGAAGTAGATGCTAAGAAGATTCAGTGCCTCTATAATAGCTAAGCTGGATTCAGGTGCTTTATTTAATGTAACTTTTTATTTCACCAGGTGAAGCACATTGGCTGATCTCCTTGGAACCCAAACAGCTTCTCAGGTATCAAACTAAAACTGCTATTTGAAAATCCAATTGTATTTTGAAAAATATACCTAGAGAAAAGAATATAAATAATCATATTTTTCTTGTTTTTGTTGAATATCTCATAGGCACCACATGGCATGTGATGTATGCTCTTAGAGCAATGACAAAGCTAGATTTCTTAAAGCAAAAATACCACTGATTTCAGCTAGACCTGGAGTTCACTGAAGTCCTGAATTGAAATAATAGCTTGATAATGTGAAGATAAGTTTAAAAAAAACCAAAAAACAAACAAAAAAATTGAATACTGTTTTGGAATCCAGAATATGTTGAAACTAAAGCACGCAAAATAAAAATTGAAACTGGAAATCAGACTTGTGAGTTTAGAGGATACAATGAATTACTAAATGCAGAATCTAAGAGGATAACTATGGTTTACCAAACTTTTTGCAAGTCAAGTCCTAATTCCAAGTCAAAGACAGTGAAAACACTAGCTATGGAAAGATAGGTGAAGAGGATATAATAGATCACATACTAGAAGACTCACATAAACACTGCAGTTATTTACAACAACTGGGCTTACCATGGTTTTTAAACTTGTGATAGAATTAAAGCTCCTGAACCTAAAAGAGGTGATTTTCAATGTACACCTGACAATTCCTATTTTGTTGCCTCCACCTGTATTTACAAGCTTACCTTCAAGAACCCACTTTCTACATTGTATGTCCTTATGTTTAGATCTTCTCTTACTGGAGGTTAATTTTTGCACATGTTTAAAGGACAGACATATTTGCATACATTTAAAGGTACAACCTGTAAGGATTTAGTTTGACAAACATGCTACATTTATTTCTGCATAGTATGGTCATGCACCCATTCATTACAAACTGTATCATATTTTGATTTTAAAGGACACATGGACACTTTTCACCTTGTCAGCTGTTTCCAAAGCCTTTCACATATAGAGTCAATCCCTCTAACCCAAGATCAGCATTCCCAGATGAGCGTGGTCATGCTTGTTCAAGACATTGTTCGATTTTCTTTAAATATGACTTAAGAAAATTAAGAAAAGAAACAGAAGAAAATAAAGATCCTGTTGTAATACCTGCGTAACCAGGAGCAGAGTTTGATGGGAATTTGTTAGCTTTTTTCTTGATATTTGTGTTAGCTGCAAGTTGTCTATAACTTCAAAAGACGCTGAACCATGAATGAGGAAATACCATATTAAAAATTATTTCATCGTATCACAGGACATGAGAAAAAGCTTATTAGTAATGTCATATTTGCATTAGTGTTAGAAAAAAACAGTATGTTCAATACAAAAATTGCTTTTAATATTGACATTCAATTCTATGGCCCTTGGTATATGACAAAACTTGCTGAGAGAGCGTATTTTTAACAGAATCCGGTATAATGCAGGCTTTGAAGAAGGTTGAACATGTGCACAGTGCTATGTTAGTCAATGGGCATTAGAAATTAATAAATAACAGTGCAGAAAGTGATACTTTAGGGTGTGATGTTCCAGTGTCAGGCAGTCCCTCTCTAATAACAGTATAAATTTGTTCTTGCAGAGTTTTGAAGAAATGGGCTAAAGCATAAGTTGCTGTAAATTGAGATAATTACAATGCCTTCCATACAACTGCATCAATTCACATCAGCTGAGAATTTAGCTCTAGTTTACCAATGAGACTATAGAAACAGTTGTCCTATTCACAGTGGTTCAGAAACTTCAAAAATATTTTCACCCTGTACTACTAGAGATGAGACCTAGGTCTACTTAACTCTAAGAACCAGGCCTACATAATTCTAAAGGAAAAAAAAAAAAAAAAACACCAAACCAAAATTGTTACTGGGGCCAAGTTTCAATACTTCCATGAATATGTACTCTAGACATTAAAAACATAGGCATATCAGGGTACTGAAGTTTCTGAAAGGACTGTTTCAATTAAACAGGGGTTGTTGTCATGTTTGAGTTCCCTTTTTTGCTGTTGAGTTCATAACAGCAAATAAACCCAGGCCTGAATTCTCTGAAATAAGATAAATGTCATAAAACAATGTGGTGTATTTTTGCCAAGTGTACACTTGATCCATTTCCTTTGAAGCTGATATCATGACTGTGACAAAACCTGGCCTATTTGTGTTTAAAGAGAGAGTTTAGATGTTGTCTTCTTGACTACCAGATTAAAGCTTGCTACTTAAGTAAAACAGAAGTAAATTACATATTTCTTCCATTTCCAGGTAAAGCTTAGTTTCTTTTTAATGCCAATTGCATTACTAGATGAAGCCATCAGCTGTTTTTATTTTACGTGACTATTGCATAAATGACTCAACAGGAAAGACTGAAGATATGCAAAATCTTTTTCCTCTTGTTATTCCAGCTCCCCCAGCTTCATCCATAACATCAAATTACTGCCAAAATAATGCTCGGTCTCTTCAAAATGTGGATAGATACTCCTTTCCCAGACTAATTTAAAGGTCCTACACCACCAGACACATACACACAAAAAAATAATTCCATTTTTGATTACCAAAATTTACAGCATTTTTGATGATATGCCTCACAAGCTGTTCACAAATCTGTTTCTGTATGGCAGTCTCTACATTGATTAATGGAGCAGGCTGAGTTCCCTCATATATAGCAAAGTATTTCTACCGTAGAAATATTATCAAATCACTCTGAAGTACTTGGCTTCATGAAATAAATGCTAGACCAAACCACAGAAGAAATCTCTGTTTCCAAATGTTTTAGGGCCAGACTGAAACAGGAAGATGTAAAGTTTTGAAACTATCCCTTAGCAAGACGAAAAGATCTGATTATCTTGGCGAACCCAGGCTTGAATATGGTTGGGAGATCTGCCTCGGGAGAATAACGTGAAATGAAAACCTCTACCATATCCCTCCCTGTTCCAGCTTCATGTCTTATTGCTTATCAGATTCCAAGCCAATGAACAAGCCTCCCTCTTTTTTTGCCTACTCCTGTGTTGCTACATTCCTGCTTGCTGTGTCACCTGTGAGTAGTTTCAGTTTCCTCTTTTGGTACAGTAATACCTATTTTATGCATTTAAAAATATGTCCCTTGAGAATGACCTATGGATAGCTTAAAAAAGCAGAGTGAAGAAAGACAAATGTGGCACTAATTAGTTATTTGAAATAACAATTAACAGGTGTAAAAATACAAGTTAGCTGATCTCTGAAGGGACTGTTATTTGAAACTAGCAGTACAGTTGTTACTATGAACTTTTTCCTATAAAGGAAGGGCAGATGCTTATGAGGATTTCAGAAGATGAGTGCTAGGGCACTACAGGATGCCAGGCAGTGTTATTCTCAGTATTTTCAGACAAGAAAGTTAAAACAAATCCTGCCCTACCTAAAACTTTTTACAGTGCTTTAGGTTAAAAATATCTTTTCAGATGAGGATGTTGCCTTTGTAGACTTATGCCATGATAGTACTCTAAATTTATTGGAAAATCCCTAAGTCAAATGGTCGCAGGTCCTCCAGTGCATCTGAAATGTGATTTGCTCTCCTGTGGAAAAGATACAAATAAAGTGAATTTTGTTGCCTGGGCATCTCCAGAGAGATGTCCATATGACTGAAGAGTGAGCCTACTAAAGCACTGCTAGGTAAATACTTAAAATACAGACAGCAGAAATTGGTGCTTACTTTTTATATGTAATATTTTTCAAGTTTAATAAGGAGAAAGAATAAGTATAGTATGTCTGGTGGTAAGAAACTTGACCTGGCAACTGGAATCTTTTAAAGATGGGGGGAGGGAAAAGAAGGACTCTTAAAATAACAGCTTTTTAAACTTCTGACGTGTCTAACAAAAGGAAAATGTAAAGGTTCCATTTTATGCTACTGCCTGCTGCTTAACTGGAGTTATAAGGTCACTCTATAAGACACTTCTTTTGTACACACCTACTATGTAGTGTTGAAGAAAGGGAATGCTGCCAATTCTCTAACTAGGTATTAAGCTTTCTCTTCCCTTCTGCCCCATCCGTTCACTCTCTTCCTCCCAACCCTAAATCCACAGCCTGGATTTTCAGCATCACTGCTTAAAAGCCTGAAAGGACTCTGCTTAGAAACACTATTGACCCTGAAAAGAGATTTTTCTCCATTGTCTCATGTTCTTCTTACTCAACACAACGTTACTGTATTTTAAGGCAGATTTCCCAGAATACTGAGGCTTAAAATGGCACTGTAAATTGCGTGGGTAAATACCTTTTTTTAAATCATGATAATACTTTTTCTATGTTCCTCTGATTTGCATGATATGTACAACTTGCACACATACTGTGTCTGGAATATTGTCGGAAGAATTATACGTGTCTTCATTTTCTTTCTTCCTCATAGGCAAAGTAAGTTTAATAGGAAATCTGAACTAGGATAGAAAATTTTGGAAACATTTGAAATTTATTTCCACTTTATTTTTAGACTTTCATTATCTCATAAACTTAAAACATTTATGCAAGCATCTAGGCAAATTCAATAATCCAGCATGAATGGTCATTGGGTAGGTGGAGTCACAATTACAAAACCCTGCTATATGATGAATGTATTTAATGCTCTTTCATAGAAAAAGCTGCTATATTAGCATCTTGGTAGTACTCTTTTCCCAGCTATTCGTACTAAAATTTAAATTAAAGAGGCAAATTCCTTGTTGATGAAATCAGTAAAAATATATTTTGTTGATTTTATGCAAAATCCACTCTAAAAGATCTGGGTTCTTTAAAAGAGTAAGTTATTATCTCCATGTGATGAACCATCCAGCCTTTATTACAGTTTCTGTAAACAGCATTTTGTATAAATGAGAAAGGTGGTATTACAAATATTGGTGTAACAGAATCCTGCCCCAAAACAGTGATAACTTGCTACAAAGAGGTATAATTGGACATAAGAATATCTGTTTTGTCTCGACATAAAAAATAGATTTTTAGTTAGTCATTTTGCAGTTATGCTTCTGGATATGGCTAATAGAGTGTTATCATCTGGGAGACAAAATAAGAATACTGTATTAAGAACAGTTCCAATCAGCAAAAGTAGACTTTCCAACAGCTGTTTTCTGTTATGTAGTGCTGTATTCTTTAGCTGAAAAATACATAGATCACAAGTATGGGGTTAGCCATTTACTCAAATGAAGGCTGTCTAGCACTCTAAATGAGACAAAAGACTTTGAAAGGGGTCTTAGAGGCAAAAGATAAAGATTTCTCATCAAACTTTAGATGAGTAAGATAAATTAAGAGAGCTCACGAGCACCAGTCAGAGCCAAATGCACTTCCATTAAGAAAATGCGACTGAAACCTTTCAATCCTTAAGATAGCCCTGGCACAACCTCTTAAATACTTCCCCTGATTCTCGTGCCACTGTTAGAGCTCTTCCTATAGCTAATCTTGATGAATCCCAACTGGATGTTTTTCAAAGACCAAGCTGAAGAAGACGACCACTTCAGCGTAGAGTGTAGACACATTGTTCAGAGATTAGTATGAGAGTCAGTCAGTGCATTCTACTGCATATTACTGCACAGTAAATTAAATCTATTTCCATGCTGGTATTCTTGCCTTATGGAAAATTGCAGGCTTTCAATTTTTTTAAGTCCCTAACAGACGACAGCAACAATAAGTACCAAAATCAGTCAACTCAGCCCGTTAAAAGGAACTTTTGTTTTCCTTAGTATGGAGGCATCACTTCACACCATCTGTTAAGGTACAATAGCATTTGGCAACAGGTTTTTTAGAACTCTGAAAAAGATGTCTCTGGTGCCTGTCATTTTCTATAAGGTAAGGCTTCACTGAAATGTCCCGCTTGTTGTGAAATAGCAAATTGTGTAACTTATCCTCCACACCACTTTAAAATATAGTTCAAATGTAGTTTTCAGTGGATGCATTTTGTATGCCAAATGCTATCAAAACAGTAAAACACACAGAGAATTTACAAAAGACACATACAGTCTTCTTACAGATACGAAAGATACGGTCATCTCACAGAAATGTGTAAAATATCCGAATGATTAGTTGGTGAAGAGTTATCAGCTTACTATTGCAATCAAACGTGTTTCAATACATGCTGTCCTCAAGTCTTTTTATTCTAGTTACTACATTTTGAAAAAAGAAATTAAGAAGAAGAGGAATCACCAAATCCTTTTATTAGAAACAGCTTGCCCATAAACACAAGATTTGCATGACAATTTAGCCAAGGTCTTTCATTCAGGATAGTCAAGGTTTTGAAAAGCTGTTCAGCAGCATCCTGATTTGACTTCTATTTTTCGTGTTGTTTTTTTTTTTTNACAGTGCTGTTCAGCAGCAGCAGCATTTGAAGATGCAATACCACCTGTGGCAGTTGCACTTTCTCATGGATGAAGCTAAAGTATCACAATGTATTCTCAGCATTCATACTTGTATCTCAGTTACTTTAAAAGGTTGCAGCTGCACTGAAAATTAATTCTGTGCAACATACCAGGAGGGAAACCACACTACTTGTAAAATTAGTCAAAGCATGGAGAAAATGTCCTGATATGGTAGTGAGGTGGACTGCGAACTGAGTTGTGGTCAATGGGGCGGAGTCCAGCTGGAGGCTGGTAACTAGTGGAGTGCCTCAAGGATCGGTACTGGGGCCAATATTATTCAATATATTCATTAACGATTTAGATGAGGGAATTGAGTTTACCATCAGCAGGTTTGCTGATGACACTAAGCTGGGAGGAGTGGCTGACACGCCAGAAGGCTGTGCTGCCATCCAGAGAGACCTGGACAGGCTG
>VWYH01009794.1:329988-357065 GCA_013399365.1 Pampusana beccarii
AGGGGTGACCTTATTAGTGTTTATAAATATATAAAGGGGGTGTGTCACGAAGATGGAGCCAGGCTCTTCTTGATGGCAACCAATGATAGGACAAGGGGTAACGGAATCAAGCTGGAACACAAGAGGTTTCACTTAAATTTGAGAAGAAACTTCTTCCCAGTGAGGGTGCCAGAGCACTGGAACAGGCTGTCCAGGGAGGTTGTGGAGTCTCCTTCTCTGGAGACATTCAAAACCCACCTAGATGCCTTCCTGTGTAACCTCATCTAGGTGTTCCTGCTCCGGCAGGGGGATTAGACTAGATGATCTTTTGAGGTCCCTTCCAATCCTCAGCATACTGTGATACTGTGATATTAGTATGTGTGGGAGCCTCTATGTGGGACTAGAGCTTTATCTGTCATTTAATGAGATGACCTCACCAGGAGAGGAACTAGCTCTAGTACTTATTCAACTAGACTTCACTGATGAAAAGAATGACACAATTAGATTGTCCGAGACAAAAGAAGTGAACACTAATTAAAAACAGTAGCTCAGCTGAAATGAGATAGAACTAGAACTCGTGGTTCTGCCTAATATCTTGATTACAAATCTAAGATCTGGATATTGTTAATATGCCCACTGATTTCACAGCAGTAGGATCAGGCCTCACCTTCCCAAGATCTCGGATTTGCATTTTATAGGCCCTGTTGCCCTGTGGAGTTATTGTCCAAAAACCAGAAGACTGTACAACCTGAATCTTATTGGATGTTTACAATGCACCAGAATGAAGAAAATGGGATTTTATTTCCAGACATCAGTCCTTATAGGCATCACCACCACTGAACGAGAACTCTAACATACAGAGTGCCTTGTAAAGGGTTGGTTCCTTATTTTTTCCACATACCTCGTTAGCTTTTCTTGCCATACTCCCAGAAAAAACGTGTAATCTCATGGTTTTCAGAGTGCTCATGAGGGACACCTGTGAAGTATTACTTCAGTGTCAAAAGAGAACTGCTTTGCACTGGTGAGAAACTGTCTTCTTAAGGCAGTGCAGTCTAGCAAAAATACACTAAATATTTCTGTTGCTCACAGCTTGTGCAATGGCTTTTCTTTAGTTTTTTTTCACACAGCCTGGAATACTCAGTCTGTGCTCACACAGGATCTTTGCACTTATATCACATTTTCAAAGAGTGAAAACTGGAAGTTCAAACTGGCACTTGGTAAAGTCTACGTGTGGGTACGTATTTATTTCCCTGTTCCAACAGACCTCAAATGGAACATTTACACTGAATATTTAAAATGTGTACAGCTACCCAGAGCCTGCACAAGAACACATTTAATGCTTTTGAAATAAAATTTCATCCCAGCAGGTTTATAATGAGTATAAACATACTGATCCTGTGAATAGGCCATCTCAGATGGGCCTTGCAACATTGGCTACATTGTTGCTGTAATTAAGATTACAGAACAGGATTCAGGGAGATAAGCTACATATTGATTTTTTTACTAATAGCTTGATAACATTTTGGTCATGTGTGATCTTTGAGAAAGTCAGAGATGGAAAATTACAGCTTGTATTAGAAAATCACTGCTGGTGGTTGAGACCAAAGCGTTTTGGAAAAAGACCAAGTGACAATGAACCAGGAGACCCAGTGCATTCAGGCTTTTTCTCACTCATCTATATAGCTGTTGCTTGTATAAATGTGAACATTAATTCTTAAGGGCTCCTTCATTAAACCCAGGGTAACATTGTCCAGGTGTCAGAGAGGCAGTGATAGATGGTATATAAAGCTGCAGTGGCTATAAGTTGTTTGAACCCCCTACAGTGCACCAGAGTGCAGTACAAGTATAACCACAAAACCACACTGTAGTTACAGCAACTGCTGTGATAATCTTTTCAGAGGGGAAACGTATGTGGTGCTATTTTGCTATTTGCTCCAAGGTCTCCCTCAAAGATAATGGTTTGATTTTGCTTGATTTGGCTGGTGTGGCTGTTAGACTCATGCTGGCAAAGTCAATTTGACTCTGTGAGACATCCAGTTCCTAAGTCTCTGCTCTCACTTGGTCCCGATAACACTGCCACCATTCAATATTCATTCACACTACATATTCACAGCTAAAAACCAACAAAAAGACAGCAACATCTTGATAATTTTTAATTCATTGTCTAATTAATGTGTTCTCCTGCAGCAACAGTGAAATAATTACAATACTTTTACTAAAATTTGCTCCTAAAACAATCAAAATAATAAAATGTTAGCTTGTATTGAATGTAATTAACACATCATTTAGATTAAGCTAGATATTGCACATTAATAAAATTGAAATTAATTATTCAAACAGATTTATGGAGCATTAGCAGATATTTACACATATGTCTCTCAAAACCAGTTTTATCTTTACTAAATACATTGCAAATATGTCGCTTCGAGGCATCTTCTAGATCTTCCATTCAACTGACTTCACTCTTCTCTAGGAAACAGAAGCAGCCAAAAATATCTTATTTTTATAGGTCATGTTATGTAATGCGGTCTAACAGATGAACCAATGGACTTTATGTCTTTCCTTACTTGTTTTCCTTGGTTTACTTGCCTTTATTTGTTTTTTACTTGCCTCTTGGCTTCCTCATCTGTGAAATGGAGGTCTTAATACTTCTTTACGTAAAACACTCTGAGGTCTGAAGATAAAAAAAGTTAAGTAAAAATTAAGTATTATTTTTACAATGCATGTGGAGGAAGGGGTATTACAGTGCCAACAGTACTGTCACCAGTGCTATTGGTTCAGTCTCCCATACTCATATTGATTACTGATCGTATGGTATATAAAGAGTTTAAAGATAAGAGAAAGGAATAGCACCATCCTCACTTTACACTTAGGGCTAAAGTTCCAACAAAACATCCAGGGCAAGGTCTACCTTATGCTTGGCCAAAAACCACAACAGCAGCCAGTGTTTTCTCCTAAAACACAGAAGGTGCGATGGCTCCATTTCTTTCATCATGGCTAGACCAAGTCTCACGATTAGACGGTTGCTCAGAGGCAGGCAGTTCTCTCCTTTGAGTTTCAGGGGCCATACCTTTAGCTTTTACCATCTAGAAAGCTACAGACTGTCCCAACGGTGGTGCTTGTCCGGCCAGTTGAAGCTACCTCATTGTACACAAACTCCAGAGATACGAGGCTTAGTGTCTCTAGCACAGAGGATGTGGCACACAAGTTGGAGAGGGGAAACTTTGAGCTCCAGCTGTTTCCCTAGGCATTCTTGCAAATACATTGGGTTTTGGTATTGTTAATTTAAAAGCTTTTCTGTATAGCTCATCAGATGGTGACGTTGCTAATCAGTGACATTTGAAATGAGAGCAGATGAAGATAGTCTGCGTGCCGTTACCGCTCTCTGAAGCCAGACTATGTCTCATCTTTCTAAAAGTAGTTGTAACTCTCTAAACCGCATTTGTAAGAAAATAATACTTAATTACTGCAAAATAGCTGTCTCTTCTATTTTCATCTTTTTTCCTCTCTGACTTGTTAATACGCTTATGGAATCAAAATAAAACTATTAATTTCAAGTGCTTATATATTGGCTTTCTCAGGCAAAACAGAATAAACAGAAGCAGGGAAGTCTCCCAGCCCACCAGTAGAGCCCTGAAAACATCACAAGTAAATCAAGCAGTCACTTCCAAAAGCTTCCATTTGGAATAAATAAAAAACATCCTGCTGAGTTCTCTTGTCGTCCTTTCCAGTCATTAGAAAAGAGAGGTGCATATTGGGTGGCTATTCCCTGCATGTAGGTAGAAGAAAGGCAAATCTGCATTAAAACATGTCAAATCTTTTGCTATATTTCTGTCAACTTCTCTCCGTGCTTTACATCCTTAGGAGTCCACATCTGTAGGTCATACAACAATATCATTAAAAAAAAAATACATTACTTTCCAGTATTGTCTGTTAATTTAGCTGTTGTCATAGTTATCAGTTTAGTTTCTCATGTATTTTTTTCTGTCAACTATCTTACCACCTCCAGAGAGGTGTAGGTGGTAAGATTTCTCTTGCTTTTTCTTAGATTTTTCTCTCTGTAGTTGAAGGAGACCAATATTCATCACAAAAAATAAAGTACATAAAATGAGCTGGCAGAAACTGCGGATTTGTGTAGTGTGGGAACACTCAGAATTAAAAGAAGTCGTTCCTTCAGAGAAATATTAAGAAAGAAACTCAAAGAAACAAAACTCTTTTAATTTCCCCTAATGCAGTGGAGAGAGCAGTCACCCAACTCCCTCTGATCCTCTGAGCTGCCACATTCCCAGAGAACCTCATGAGTTTTACCTGGGGAGCAAGGAAGCAGCATTTGCCAAGGCACAAGAGAGATTCCTTCTCCCTCTACACGCTTCTTCCTCTTTCATTATGGAGTAGGCATCTTGCAAACCAGCAGCTTTTAGCTGCAGATGAGGAAACCTACACACTGACTTGATAGTCCTGCAAGGCTCAGGGCTTCCAGGGCGCTTCTGTGTCCTGGGGCCTGAACAGCTTCAGGGTGTTGTCTGAGGGCTGTAATAAAATAAGACGGGTGAACAATTGGATGAAGGGTCAGGCTCAAAGAGTGGTAGTGAATGGGGTAACATCTGGTAACAAACCAGCGGTGTTGCCCAGGCCTCAGTTTTAGGGACAGTTCTCTTCAATGTTTTTATCAATGGCCTGGACACAGAAGTCAAGTGCATGCAAAATAAGTTTACCATCAAAACTAAATTAGGAGGAGCTGTTGATTCTAGAGAGCCCTTACAGAGACATCACCAGTCCTATGATATTTAACAAGGACAAATGCTGGATTCTGCACCTGGAACAATGTAATCCTGGATGTAAGTGTAGTTTGGAGACAACAGGCTGGAGTGCTGCCCTGCAGAAACAGATCTGAGGGGTTTGGTTGATGGTAAGCTCAATACAAGTCAGCAATGTTCTCTGGTGGCCAAAAAGACCAACTGTAACCTAGGGTGCATTAAGGACAGTATAGTTAACCAGTTAAAATAAGTGATTTTCCTACTTATACTCAGCATTGGTGCAGCCTCGTCCTGAGTATTGTGTGCAGTTTCAGGTTGCACAACATAAAAATGATACAGAAGTATTGGAATGTGCCCAAAGGAGGGCAACAAAGATGGTGAAAGGATTAGAGGGCATGAGTTAGGAGGAATGACTGAGGATACTAGCTTTGTTCAGCTAAGAGAAGAGAAGAGTGAGGGCTGACTTCATCGCTGTCTACAACTTCCTCATTAGGGGAAGTGAAGTGGGAGACACTGATCTCAACTTTGTTGTCTGGTGATAGGGCACAAGGAAATGGCTTAAAGCTGCATCAGGGGAAGTTCAGATTGCATATTAGGAAAAAGTTTTTCACTGAGAAGATGGTCAAGCCCTGGAACAAGCTCATCAGTGAGTTGATCATAGCTCCAGGCCGGTGGGTATTTAAGAAGAATTTGGACAACTTTCTTAGATACAAGGTTCAACTTCAAGGTTGCACTGTGTCGTCAGGACTTGAACTCGATGTTCCATGTGGGTCCCTTCCAACTCAGGGTATTGTGTGGATCTATGAATTTGTGATACCAGAAAGAAAAATCGTATCGGTTATCAAGATATAAACTGAGATTCCACCAGGATCTTGCCCTATTAGTACAGTTAAATCGGAGACACATTCTCTTAAAAAGTTTGATGCTTTTAAAACCACAAGTTTATTGGTACTGTAAGCCACTGGAATTTCCTCAGCAATTTGATAAGCTACATTTACTTTCAGTCCTTCACTTCAGTGCCTGTTATAAGTCGTTCTCATACTAATACAATCAGAGGAATGTATGTACACATGTATGTATTAATTATACTAAACTAGACTTATTATGCCTAGAGAAATATCAGTTTATTCATATCATCATATGGGAAAAGGTCTGAAGAGATACAATGCCACCAAGTAGCAGGTATAGGTGGAGAGGTAGTATGGCTTTGTGTTTCACACTTGTCCAAGAAAAAGAGATCTTAAATGCTGACATGTTGTTTTGGTCTTTGTTTTGTTTTCCGTTCCGATATAGCTGGTCTGCTTATCTGCACGATATGGAGGTTTCTCTGTATGTTTTGTTGTGGATTTGTTTGTTTGGTTGGTTTTGTTTGTTTGCTTTGCTTTGTTTTGTTTGTTTGTTAATTTGTTTGGGGTTTTTTTCTAGTCTAGTTTGAGACCCTTGTCATTGAACTCCTTTATTGACATTTACAGGTTTCAAGTTGTGTCTCTGAAGTTATGAGTCTCAACTGTAAACAAAAACATAGTTCATTTGTTTTCTATGAGACTTGTTGAAGCTGAGGGGACTTTTTACAGTGAGTTCAGTGGGAGCTGGAATAGGCCCCATTTGTGTTGACTTAGTTTTCCCTGTAGTCCAGTTTTTAAGTGACATTCGTGAAAAAAATACTTAATGGAAGAAGTTATGGCATAATAATGCAATTTGACTCACATTTGTTATATCCAGTAGAACAACTATGTAGTTGCAACATTATTACTGTGAAATGCTGTCATTTCACAGTAACTGTGAAGTAACCTTATTTTGCCTGTGCAACCTCTTTCTTTCTTATGCACTGACTCATATGATAGCATAACTGAAATCTTATTTTCAGACATGTGTTTTCCCTCCTTTGTAAACTGGAATAGCGGAATGACTGATAAAGTTTCGTTTGTTTGTTTGTTTGTTTTTGTTTTGTTTGGTGCTTGGTGGGGTTTTTTGTTTGTTTTTGTTTTTGTTTTTTAATGTGAAAGAAGTCATATTTTACAAACACAGTCTTTCTCTGACCAAATTACCTGGACATTTTTGCTACCCGTTAGTCAGGATTCCATTCAATTTCTTTTCTTTCTCTGAATATATTAGAGGCCCATTATTTCATTTTGCATGTCACTTCTGCAATTACAAAAGAATTGTAATTCTTAAGAAAAATGATGGCCTTCATCTCGTAATTTCCTAGATTTCCTTCTGGTTTAAAAGACTATAGAATGTAATAGCAATAGAGTCAAGTGGACTGAAAATGCAGCATTAGAGAATGATAACCTTTCTATACAGGTTGAACACTCTATACAGTTTTAAAAGGAGTATCTTGACTTTAGAAATCTAGCTTAGGTAGAAAGGATTTACCACTGCTTATATCTATATGATTTTCTTTGTGTAGCTATGAATCACAAACAATTCCATTTGCATATTACAATTGTATTGTGATCATGCTAAAGTTCCTAGTTTACGTTGTATTTCTCTAGGAATCTTTTATATATACTGAACTCATTTCTCATGTATGTTAATGTCCATGTTGAAACTTACTTCCTTTGTATTATTTTACCCTTTATCCTTATTTTTTGTTTTTACTTTACGTATCGTAACTGTTCTTATTCTATTCTTGACAGCATGATTTTTCATTAGTTTTTTGCTACTTCACAATAGACATTCACACCACTAGGTAACTATTTATAGTGTTTAATTTTAACACCTTGGATATTTATTTTTAAAACCTTTATATTGTTATTGTTCCATAGAATCAGCAACTTGTGAGGAAAATATAAAAGTACAACATTATTTTAGTACTCTACAATAACCCACATCTTTGGTTTTTTGTTTCCCTAGAGGGGGAGGACTGAGGGCTAGAATATACCTCCAGTTCCAACTTGGGCCATAGCCTACTGGTTTGATTATTCTTCTGACTACTGATTGATGATTTGGACACCTGTAAAAGTGGAGGCGGGCAAAAGATCTGGATCAGTGCTATAATCATTCATTAATTAATCAAAATGTGTGAACCTAGTCTAGTAATTTCTTCTTGTCCTTCATTAGACTCACTTTAAAGCAGAGGCAGCTACACAGAGTGAAAGTATAGGAGAGTTGGGGCCTGCTACTGAGGCTTACTTTGGACCATGAGGCAAGAAAGTTGCAGTAGCAGCATGTCAGACGCAGAAATATCAGACAAAGAGACAGTGCTACATTTAGGCTGTTCCAAAGTTAGGTCACCACAGAAGGACTGTTTTTCACATGGCAGTATTGAGCTTGGATTACAGATTTTGGATGAATCTGGCCTTGTGACTTACACATCTAGATAATTTTTTATGAGCTTGCCCAGAGACAGTTACTAAAAAAGAAGTCTTTAAAAATAATTTTTCAGATCATAACGAAAATCAAAGAAAGAATATACATTACTGAATCCCCTGGCCAACAGCTCTAACTTCTTAACACACATGAAAGTATATAAGCTCCTCAAGTCATGTCACTGCCAAGGCACAAAGTATTAAAATTTCCAGGGCCTCATACAGACCTTCCCACATCTTGACCTTTTTAGTACTGTATAACCATGACAACACCTGGACACCTTTCAAAAGCTGAAGGTTTGGTATTTCATTCTCCACCGTGGTGAACCTTTTCACATGCCTTGTGAAGATGGAGATCTTTCAACAGCTCTCTACATCAGTGAAACCCTTAGAGGAACATGAACCAGAAGCAGAAAAGGCACACTAAAGGGAATAATGGGATAACAGCATGGTTAGAGATACACAAGAGCATTTTGACAGCATTTTTTCATAAAGCCATTGACCTACAGGGCCAGCTAAGGGGGCAAGAAGGTGCCTAAGACAATCAAAAAACTTCAAAAGAGTTTTCACCTTCTGCAAACAGCAACACATGGTTATTTGGAAAGTATTTGTCTATTTTAGCACTGAAAAAAATATGCTTAAGGATTGATATAATTGAGAGGCGCCAGTGGAGTACAACATAGTATTCTAATATTTACCTTAAATCTACCTTTCAAAGTCAGTGTATATCTGTTGACACTTACCACTAAGTAAATGGTCCTTAATTTTCAAGACTGCAAACATAAAGGCTTGACTTGCAAAAACCATCCTAGAAATCCAAGTGCTGATTGATTTTTCAAAGATGCAGTGAGAAGGCAAAGGAACATTAAGCCTTTAGTTATTAATTATTTAGTTATTTAGTTTATAACTTGATAGAAAGAGCTCTGCAGGAGGTGTACAGGTCCCCAAAACAAAGCAGATGCTAACAGTGGTGCATGGTCAGGATAGGAACTAGAACTCAGCCCAGGACCTTTATAGGCAACAGATTAGCTGTTTTCTCACATTTACTATTTGATGATGTAATTTTTTCTGATGTTGTTCTTTTAAAGATGCTTTGGAAGGATGTATGCAGTAGATGGTGAAACAGCACTTTCAGAGGATATTACACAAATGTAAATCCAAATGAGAGAAAGCCCAAATATCAAGTATAATGAAACATTACAAATTGTATATTCATGCATGTTTTAATCTACGAGGGAACATAGCTCTTTACTCCAGTCTTCACAAAATGCCTTTGCCTTCCTGAAGTAGGTGATTTTTAAATTAAAAGATTGAAAAAAAAAAAATTGGCTTGCGTATTTACATTCAACTGAAGGAACTAAATAAATAACATGCTTGTTACGTCTGCAAACAAATTAAGTGAAACAAGGCAGGCTGAATGGACATACTGATGTTTCTGTTTTCAGCAGAGCTTCATTCTGGGGATAGTAACATACTAAGATAAATAACAGAAGTTTCTTGTTATGCTTAGCTGTTTATTTGCTAAGCTATGATTTGCTATCCAAGGGGTTACATAACAAATAGTGCACAAGCAGCTTTACTCTGATTGGTAAACTTTCTGTGTTGCACACATCTTCTGCATTCAAGGCAGAAGAGAATAAAATAAAATGGAATTTATTAGAGGTAGAGGAAAATTTAAACCAGTTACTTTATTTATATTTTTCTCTCTAGCAATTGTTTGTTCTTCATGTCTAAATAAGCTTTTGCAGTTACATCTCTTTTAAAAGGATGCTTTCAATGAGCCATTATTACTGCCCATAATTAAGCCAGGACCATATTGTTGCCTTTTGCTTCCTGAAGAGCTGTTCATAGCAAGGCCCTCAGGCAGTTAAGCCACCCACAATCACACCACAAATATTTGTTTATTGAGAAGGAAAAGATGGTCAGACCTACAAAACTGGCATATGTATTATTAGCATCAACTTTGAAAGTGTTGTGGTCAAGCTATGGTAAATATCACTGGTAGTGAAATATTGAAGAGTTTGGGAAGTCATCAACCAGTGTTTTAGATGTGAAACACATGACATAACCACAAGCTGCACTTTATGAAAACTGAAACCGTAACGTGAGGAGTGACCTAATTTAATTCATGTGGTTCCATGTGTTTGAAGTTAATAGACCCTTTCTTACTTGGGGGGGGGGAAATGAGACCTTTAATAAAATACCAACCCTACCCTGCCAAGTCGTTTATCCTTGGGGATTAATTCTTTTTGTATTGTGATTGATAATTCAAGGATTTCACAGGGGTTTCCTGTACCTTTTACACATTCTATTTGAAGGGGTAATTAACTGCAAGTTTAAAATGTTTTCCTTTCTGCAGGTGTAATGAGGGGGGTGGAGTCAGATTACTCACATATGGTGTATCGGTTCTTCAGCCAGAGACAAAGAGGATGCTGGAGATGGAGTCAGAGCCTTACTTTCGAATGCCTACAGACGACATTCATCTGGCATTGTTCAAAGGCTTGTTCTTGTAAAAATATCTTGTAAGCTCTTTTAAATTTCTTTTCTTTATAAGCAGAATTTTTTTTTTCTGTCCCATGTATTTCACCCCAGAGAACGAAATGTCTCAAAAATATCATCAGATGATTAGATTACCACCCTCAGTTTTTAGAACATTTCTTCAGGCTTTCCAGCCTGATATTATAGGCCTTTTAACACAGCCAGCAACAGAAATTCATACCATGTCCCCTACTTCCTTCACAGTTGTGGTTTTTTAATCTGTGAACACTTTCTAAGTGTCATGCAATTTCTGTTGGTCTCAAGACAAATGTCTGACTTTGGTTTGAATCATAATGTAAATTCAAGCTATCCAACATCTCATTTCAAGATCTGAGATCAAAACAGAGTATTTTGACATTGCCAACTCAAAACATTTTACTGTAGTAACTTTTAAAAGTTTCCAAAGTGCTTTGGGGCATTATGGGAGTTTTATTTCCAGTTTCTTGTGGCTTCTGCTTCCCTGTGGAGTTGGTAGACCACCCTACATGTTGTACATTTTGACTAAAAAAAAAATTCACCTTGATTTTCCACACGAAAAAGAATTACTATTGTTAAAATGTAAATTTTCCTGTTGACAATTTTGATTTGGTCAACACTTCTTTTCCATCCCAAAAGCACTTTTGTAGAAAGTGTTTTCCTTGTTGCTGACCAGTGCTTACACAGTGCCAAGGCCTTTTCTGTTTCTCAGATTGCTCTGACAGCGAGTGAGCTGGGGGTGCACAAAGAACATGGGAGGGGACATAGCCAGGACAGGCTGATCCCAATGTATTCCATACACTATGACTTCATGCTTACCAATAGAAGTTTAGGGAAGAAAGAGAAAGAGATGGTGTTCGTAGTGATGGCATTTCTCTTCCCAAGTTATTGTTACAAAAGATGGAGCCCTGCTTTCTTGGATGTGGCTAAATACCTGCCTGTAGATGAGAAGCAGTGAATGAATTCCTTGTTTTGCTTTGCTTGCACCCATAGCTTTTACTCTACCCAGTAAACTGTAGGTTCACTTATCCCAATCCATGAATTTTCTCACTTTTACCCTTCCAATTCTCTACCCCATCCCTCTGGGGAACAGTGAGTGAGTGGCTGCGGTGTTTAGTTGTTTTCTGGGGTTAATCTACAACATTGTCTCAAAATACTTGAATTAAAGCCAAAATTTTTATCTTTAGATTTTTTATTTTTCATCAAAAAGGCATTTTTTTTTACTAAAGTTTACTGGACCCTGACAGAATATGCAATCAAGGATGGAGGAAAAGCATTAGGATGCTGAGCTGGAAGAGCCCTCCCCTAGTTTGTTGTGGTTTTCTAGAACCATGAAAAAGTCGAAGTGGCTACCAGATACCTGACCAAAAGTCCTCAAAATTTATGCCCAGTTTAGGTCAGTGAAAGGTGACAGGTAGGTTAATTTTCTTCCTGAAATATCTGAAAGACTCAGCAGTGAAAACACAATTAGAAGTCAAAATATACATACATTTTTAAAAAGTAGAAAAAATATGTGCAAACAAAAGAAAACAAACAAAAAAAACCCCTGTCACCTCTGAGAAAACGTTGTCTCCTAGATGCTAGTCAAACATGTTATTAGGGTAGACATGAAGATACGACTGTCTAGCAGTTCAAACACAGGCTCTGTGTGTGAGCTGTATCATATTATAGGTTGCTCTAGCTTAGGGATTGATCAAAAATCAGATCCTGACTGGGAGGAAGAAAGTCAGACATGCTGTGGATGATATAAAAGGATTGTCCATGGACATGGAGACTCCAGCTCCTCCCAACAGAACCCTTGGAGAGCTCTTATCACCTCACACTTCTCTTACCTGTTCTTGAAGCTTCTTTTTCTGTTATCTACCTTTTTCAACTCCAGGGTACATGGAGATTGTGATATATGCCTCATAGGACCAAGAACATTGTCAGAGCCTTACAAAGTTTTTATGACTCACCAACCTACTTCTCCTTCTTTCCTCCCTAATAATTACCAGTCCGATTAAAATATTTGTATTTTACATAATGATGTAATGCCTAAGTGACTAGGCAATCAGGAGTTACAAAAGCCGACCTACTGGGATGAGAAAAAGAGAACATAATATACAAGAGGTTTGTTCCTGAAAAGCGCTTTTAAGGTAGGAAAAAAGCATATGGAAATTGATCTAACAGGAAATCAAAATAACTTAATAATTTTTGAGGAAAAGTATGACCTTATAATGCCACAAATATTCACAACATTACAACAGGAGTCAGCCTGGTTAGCGCCTTGCCACAGAGCTATCAGCAGTGGTTTTATTCAATTATTTTCTCATTATGTATAAAGAGAAGCTCAGATGTTTTACAGGTTCCATATGTTACTCTCTGGAAGGAAGTACATTCAAATTACTTTTCATAATTTAAGACAAGATCAGTCTCCTAGTAAAGATATATAACTCTTACTAATCCAAGTTAACTGTTTCCAACAAGTGACTGCTACATTACCAACTATAGACATAGCTTCTGCCAGCTTACTTTACTTCCCAGCAAAATAACATATTTTCAATTGGCCCTTTTCTTCCTCTTCAGCACTAAAAATTCAGGTCCTCTTGCAAGGTCTTGTTACTTTTTAATAGGATTTCAGTAACTACACACAATCTTCTTATGCAAAGAAACCTACAGTCAACTATCAATATTTCCTGACACTTTGCTGCTTACACCTCGTAACTGAAAACACACAGTGGAACACCTGATACTCCTGTAACAGGTCACGGTGGATTTATTTATCTTTATGCACATACATATATACACAGGTACATATAGACTTGGACATATATATACATATACATGTATGCGCCAACCAAGTGCAGATCTGGAGTCCCTGTAGTTGTGAAGATCCCTCCTCTTCACTGTTGAGGAGACAACAGAGCCCGCTTCACTGTGTCCTACATTTGAGATCAAACATTTGCTGAAGGCCTAAATCCACTAACAGGGAGTGTTTTCTTGGCACCCAACAGAGAGGATACAGCAAGGCCTCTTATTAAAAGATGAGTGTTCCTCAGTAGTAGCATAAATACCTTCCCTTGAAGAGTAAACAAATATTTTGATTAGTATCATTCATAAACAACTAAGTAGAGAATTTTCAGACCTCTCCAAAGTATATATTCATCCAACAAGCACATACTGACACACAACAGAGCAGAATGTACACATTCTATGATGATTACTCTGATTGAAAGCCTTGAGATAGCAGAACTTCAGGGCAAAACACCATTGCAGTTCCTTTCCATGTAGTCCCTCAAAAAACAATTATCTTAGAAAGTCCTCCTGTTCTAACTGGAAGACCCAAAGTTCAGTTTCTCCCTCTCATGCTTTCTCTAAGCTACAGATTTTTTTCCCTTTTGTGCATTACACAGTCGATACTAGCAAAAGACGACAAATGAACAGCCTCTGAAAGATGAAAGACCTCTGCCTGGGCGTATAATGGCCACATCCTGATTTCTATTCCACAGTGCTGAATTCATGTTCATGTACTTGAGGACCAAGCTGCAGGGGTAGTCACTAGCCTGAGAGACTAATTAACCCCTACAGCTAGTTTTTTCATCCTGTCTTCAGAAGCTATCAACAAGATTTTTATAAGCATTTCAGGTGGTCATGTTTTTATGATTTAACTGATGAAAGTAAGAACCAGTCAAAACACTTTTGGTGGAACAGTTTTACATCAGAAGATGAAGCTTCATCAAACTGACTTTTTTTCCAGTGGAACAAGCCAATTTCAATTAAGCTTTATATGGTGACATGTTGAAGTGTATGATTTCAAGTTTTGTATTTGATTTTGATGAAGTTAAATGTTTAGGTTTGCATTTATTATATTTTTGGGGAATCATAAAAGACAGGACTGGAAAGATTTCCCTTAAACGTACTCAGCTACATGAATGTCACTTTCTACAATGCCACACTCAGAAAAATCCTTCCTTTTGACTGCGAACAACGGTAAATTTTCTCTGAGTAACAGTTGTTTCCCACCTTTGCACCATTTTCCTGGTGTATCATCAGAACACTACTTCCCAATTTTGCTTATCAGTTGGTCACAAGATTCTGTATCCAACTATTATTATCTTTATTGTTAGAAATTATTGAGTACCTTAGTATCCAATCATTATTATTACCTTTCCTATTTATAAGTCCTGTTACAATCTTACAGAAATGATTTGACTAAGTTTGTTCCTGTTTAATGTATCAAATATTTGGGTTTGTTAGTAATTTCCAGGGAAGGGAAGGGAAGGGAAGGGAAGGGAAGGGAAGGGAAGGGCAGGGAAGGGAAGGGCAAAAAAACTTTCTACAAATTCTATTTTAGAATCAAGTTTTACTCTGGTTCTTTTGAATTTTTCTTTGTTATCCTCTTAAAACTTCAGAGTGGAGACTTCTTTTGAAGATGGGTAAGAATTAGCCATCTCACTTCAAATTCAATAATTTCTGTAGGATTTGGGTCTATTAATCAGAATAGAGAAAAGAAGCAGTGACTAGTGAGGAGAAATTATATTGTTGCTTCGTCGCTATTTTTAAAAAAACATCTGAAAACACAAATCAGAGAATCATTTATATTTTTTTAATTCTGTTTGGCTCTTGTTTTGTTTCCTTAGCAATAAACCTGATTTGGTGTAGATGCACAGACTTCCAGCCCTTTGTTCCAGATCAGGCTGTTATCACATCAAATGGGAAACATTTTCTGTTCTCTTGTACATAAAATAACTATTTTGGGGTCTGATATATAAACATTTATTTTTAAACATTCAGTACTATAAAGCCAGAGCTATAAATCTATAAAAGAACAAATGCTGACATTGATGGGAAAGACCTCAGCAGTACTGTTGTTTTGTTTTGCCTTCTGTTGTTCTGTTTTGTTTTGCTTTGCTTTGCTTTGCTTTGCTTTGCTTTGCTTTGCTTTGCTTTGCTTTGCTTTGCTTTGCTTTGCTTTGTTTTGTCTTTCTCCCAGGTACTCTGCTTAGAAATGTGCCCCAGATATAAAAGAACATTCCTCCCAACAGAGACACTGGGAAGCAAGGAAGTCTCAGTTGTAGAATAATGAGTGCAAATCAACTCAATGTATTATAAACTAATTTTTGCAATGCCATTTTAAAAAGAAAATAACAAGAGACATCCATTAACAATGAGCTCAAAGGGTCTCATTTTCAAAGCATTAAAGCACTTGCAAAAAATATATGCCCAATTACATGCTTAATCTGCATGCACAATTACTGTGACTTCATGTGATGTGCAGGTATTGAAACTCAACTGACCATTTTCATGCACACAAGCTGATTTGCATTTCCAATCACAGTAAATGTACATTCAGATTAAGTGTGTAATTATGCATGCATTTTTGCACATGTCCCTGAGCTTCTAATATTTGGAAAAATCAGACCCTGAAGGTAGCTTCCACTCTTGAATACACAGAACTCCCACTGAATACACGGAACTTCCACTATCCCATTAAGAGGGAAACGAAGAATGGAATATGCTTCCATATGTTCTTATAGCACCCGCCTTTTATAATTTTTTTAATATACTGAAAATCTAGCCTAAACCTAGAAGTTTGTATTTACATAATGAAATCCTTTAACCGAATCACTTATCCAGCCTGCAATGAAAGAGACAAGCTATTTATCAACCCCTTGAAGTGGAGTTTACAAATTGAAATGCCAAGACATACTTAACTAATGCTGAGAACTCAGCAACACAATACAATGAACAATAAAGCACCCTTGTACTCCAAGGGTTCTTTCTTGGTCTGTGCTCTGTATTCACCCATGGAAACAAAAAGAGGAGGAGAAGAAGAATCTGAAAAAGGAATCAAGAAGGTAAAGATGGAAATGAGAAAAAGCAATGGACCAATTAAGGGATGAATGGGGAGTGATACTCAAATAATAGAGTAAATAACCTCTGATGGTGTAGTAGGGAGCAGAAAAGAAGACAGACATATAAATGACAGGAAATTAGAAGAACAGTCTTCAGAACAGGACTGGAATTTTATGTTCAGGACTCAGCTGAACAGATTAAGAAAGTCAAAGCATGAAAGATAAAAGATGGATAAACTCCGTGGTGCTTAACTATATGTGACAACAGTATTAATATAAGAGGCACTCATGAAGTGTTTTTCAGGTTCAGGCATCAGAATTCTTTACATAAATGGATATTAGTGCTACAACTCTGTAGAAAAGAAGACTCAAGGCACAGAGAGGTTATATAATGTGCTAAGCACCAATCAGAAGCCAAGAAGTAGAATTTAGGTTGCTTGTCTTTCTCTCCAGTTCTGTTGAGAACTCTTAAAGAAAGAACTACCATAAGAACCTAGTCCTTTGTGCACAAGCGCTAGAGTACAACAAAACAGTTTCACCACAGGGGAAATTACTTTGGCCACAGGGGAGATGAAAGAATATTTCAAATTGAAAATTCTAAGGTGTTGTCTCATAGACATTGTTAAGGACGTTCAGAGAGAGTGCTGACTTTCAACAGTTCAGCTGTTGTGTAAAGAAGTAACTTTAAATTCTCATTCCTTTAAAACAAGCGTATATGTTACCGTTATTCATGTAAATGTATACAGCATGGAATTTATTTGTGCAACTTAGATGGTCAGCTTTAACATCAGACATAGAAAGATAATTGTTCCTTGCTTTTTAAGAAGTGTTTCTTAAGTCCTAGTATTTCTGTAACAAAGATCTGCACTCTCCTGTTAAACTACTGTTTATATGAACCCATTATAAATACCAGTTTGTACTGGTATTTATAAAAGAGGGCACTTTTGCATCTACTCTACTTGCCTTCTATGAGCAGTCCTTACCTAATGTAACAAAAGGTCTGCATGGAGGAGATGAGTATGCCTTGTGTAGAGAAGTAGTATTTGGGCATATACATTCTTCCATGCACTCTGATCTTCAAAAGACTAATGTCAGCTCTTTCCCAGCACCTTCACCTGCAGAAACCCTTGACATGACAGCAATATATTAAGATAGCAAAAGGAATCAGTGGTTATTCAGAACCAAGCTACCAAGGAAGACAAGAAACCAGAGAGATTGCCAGAGCAGGACACCTATAGGATATTGCTGTCTTCTCCTTCAGAATCCAGTGAACAACTAGGTTCATTCAATGTCCTCAGTAATATCTTCCTTTTGAGAGAAGCTCCAAGCCACAAAATTCAGTCAGTGATGTGCAAGGATATTCTTAAACCCTCTGTCTCCTCCTGTAGAGTAACTGTGTCATATGACTTTTCCCAAACTGCAGTGATAGCAGAATTTGCAACCAGAAGTGGTTCTGTAGTGTAGAGGCAAAAAGAAGTATCTTACTCCTCTTCCTTCAGTGAGGGGAGTACCATGGGTACGGGCATGTGACATCTTTTGCGCCAAGAATCCAGATCCTAGCTCCTGAAACCCTTTGAGAAACCATTATGGAGATGGGGGAAAAGTGTACAGTATCATGTCAATCTTGATAATTGTTGCATCAGATAGAACTGGTCAGCTAGTTCTCTCCATTGCCTCTGAATTTATCTTTATCATCTTCATATATCTTTATCATCTATCTTTATATTTATCTTATCTTTATTTATATTTACATCAACAGTTCTGAAGACAAGGGTCAGCTGTTGTTTCTACACCTAAGCTGTATCCAGTACCAGTAGGAGTTTCTGCAGTACAGATAACAAAGCTGACAGTAACTGTCAAGTATGCAGTAGTCAGCAACAGATATTTTTAGCAGCCTAAAAAGGTGTCTTCTGGGGAGTGGGAGAATTTGCATTATTTCTTTAGTTCTGACCCTCCAGCAGAATTTGAAAACTGTCATAACTCTTACATCAAAATGCTACTGCAGTGCAAACATCAGCTTCTTATTCACCAAAATTTGCATGTACTTCTTTTAGGGGCCTGACTTGGTGAACTGGTAACAAACACCTGGTGCTGATCATGTCCACAGAAAAGTCAGATTCAGCTCTGTTTACTAATAATGTACTTTATTTCAGCAGAAATTGCCTCAACAACAGTGCAAGCATGGGATGGTAAAACTGATTACTTCTTTCCCTGTTCCTGCTTCTACTAGTCATAGTCCTTCCTGCAGATGGCATTAAAAAAGCACTGGTATCACTCATGTCAATAGTCTTGTTTTTCTGCTCTATGGTGATACAATGTATTTCAGGATAGCAACTGGCAAGGTAACATCTGCAACAGTGTGGAGATGTGATGAGCTCTACTAAATAAAATAACTCCTTCCTATGTTCTGTTACACTGAACACAGCACAGAAATAAATATAAAATATACATGAAAATGCAGTGCTGATGTTTTACATTGGCTCATTTTTATTACAGTGATGAACAGGATTAGGCTCCTCACAGCAAGGATGTCGGGAAAGAAACTCCTTTGCTAAAGCAGCCTTCCACAGCCTCATTTATTGCACGGAAAAATACCTAGGAACAGGAAGGATTTTCATGGGGAAATAAGAAAAATCTACTGCATTTTTGAGAGCCTTTTTACAAAAGCCCTTCTTGTTCCCTGTGTGAATTTTCTTAACCCTTGCTTTTGTGGGAGCAAGTCAGACTGTGAATAGTATTTAAATATAATTTTTCACATAATATCTAAGCCTGATTTCGAAACTCAAGTAGCAATTTAGTTACTTGGACTTCATTATATATATCTGCTTCAAATCTCACCTGTGATTTGAACATGTTTTGTCTTTCATTTCAATCTGGTTTCTATGACTCAAAACCCCATGCTAGACTAGAATATGGTAATGGAGGCAATTATGTCATTGAGTATGCAGCACTACTCTCAGGTTAAGGTTTCACACCTGGGTGTCATTATTCTCTCCCATATCAATTTATTATTTAAGGACTTATTATTTGAAAGCTCTTACAGTGCTCTGGCAATTAGAGTTGCAGAGATTCTGTCTACGGTAAGTGTATTTATTTTGCTCTCCTAGCTTTTTGTGATAGAATAATTAAATCAGCTCATAATTCAATAGTGGCAGTCTCCTCTGAAACTGCCAATATTGCCCAGCCCCTCTTTAATCATCTGTGAGAAAAAAAAATTAGGTGGGTGTCTGTGTTATACATATACATACAGAACTAGGAAATAGACTTGTGATAAAAACATATGTAAATATTTCAATTTTCTTCATATCAGTAGATGAAATTGATTTTTGAACTGGCAATACAATAGTTGGGAAGATTACATACTAGCTTACCAAGGAAAGAAAATTCCTCAATTTAAAAGCAGGAACAAAATTCATATTACTTTATTAATATCAAATATATGGTATCTGTGCCATGGCATTTACATTATGTTGTTATTCAAGCTAGACCTGTGCATCACAACTCACTGGAAACCCAAAGTTTGGAGACACCAGCTCTGAAATTTTTTCATTCTGTGCAGTTGGCACAAATAACATTATCTGCCCACTTAAAGCTGTAAAAAGCAGAACAACTTTTCTGTTTTCTCAAGATCACATTTGCACTTGTTAGGATAAACCAAGCATCTCCTCTTTGATTGATGGCATGGCTACTTAATAAAGAAAGCATAAGGAAGAAAGAAAAAGTACGTGCACGAAGACGTACACATTTACATGAAAATATATGTGTGCCCATGTTTGCACTTACACAGCAGTACACCTTCATGTGTATGTGCATCTTCATGCTCAAAATGTTGCTAGAGCTTTGTTATATTTAGGTGAATACAGGAGAGTTCAGAGAAACGTGGACAAACTTACAGATCATCTGTAAACTAATGTAAATTAATATTTGAGAAGGAGTTTAAATGTTCGTAGTCTATACATAGGGCAGCAAAGACATGGTGGACTGTAACAGGAAAAGAACCACAGATACTTTCTGTATCCTAACGTTTGTTGCCTGATGTGTTAGTTGTTCCATCTCTTATGTGTTTATGTCACCGTAACTTATACTTACTTATTCATGTATGATTTTCACCACCTTATACATCTAGCCTCAAAACCAGCAGCTCAGGAAGTTTGTTTCTGTTGCTATAATGTTGGTTGGTTAGTTCCATATCTAATTATGAACATGCTCGTCTATTTCCTTTACCACTTTGGATTTTATGTGCTTCTATTAAAGTCAATACAAATAGTGTGTAAATATTAAAATAAATTAAAAAAAGTCAAGCGCAGCCCATGTGGTATTCTGTCAGCCTCTCTTCATCCAGGGAAATAAAACCAGAAATTTTAAAGCCTGTGATGTTTACCCTTGCAGATACTCTCTTACCCTAGAGTAGTCTCAAATCCCCTTTTCACCTGATCTTGAACTCCAGAAGCAGCAGAAATTGAAAGAAAGATGAGAAAGCCAAACATGCTATTTCCACAACCAAGAATATTTTCCTTGGATAACAACATGAATCACAAACATAAAAATGGATCTTTGCAGAAAATTCACAAAAGATAAGCAAACTAGAGTGTATAATCCAAATTCATTTGGGATAAATAATGATTAGAATAAAAGATACTGTTACAGAAGTAGAACTCAATAAATATATTGTTATGTATTTTATGCATAAATAGTTATAAATCATAACCTGATAAATATAACTACACAGTGAAAAATCAGGAAATTCTAGGAGGCACTTTTCTGTTGCCAAACAGCAAAATGATTTTGTGCAATGTCTAAACTGGAAATGGCAAGTATAGCAACCCCCATATAATGTGTCAGAAGGCCTTAAAAAACATCAGTTTTAGTACACGAAGTCCTGCTTCTGTTACCGGTCACAACCACTACATGTTTAAAAGTACCAGCCACCTTAACAGTAAGACCTCTTCACTGGTGCTGCTGGCCAAGGCCATGATAATTTAGTACATACATATTCTGTCATGCCTGAATGACATCCATCTTCTTCAGGTTTTGGGCACCTGTCACTGTGGTATCTGAGCAGAAGCATGATATGCAGTAACATGCCCAGATCAGTTACATGATAATTTCCTTCTAGCATTTCAGCCATTTTTAAGTCCTTATATTATCTCTTTGGAAAGGCCAGCATTAAAACTAACAGTCTTAAATTTTCTTCTGGGAATTTTGTGGCTGACATTTAAAAATGGACTTTCAGCAGTTTTATTTGAGCAACCCACAAGACCACATTATAAATTGATTAACATAAGTGGAAGAGAGCATTGGAATAAAGCAACAAGTGACCCAAACCTTCAATGAGAATTCACGAAAAATCTTAGTGAAGGTCAAAAATGTTTGGAACTTCTATTCCTCATCATTTTTACTGCATTAATTTGTACCAAAAATAAATGCTAAAATAAAAATATCCCTAGCATAAGCAAAGATTATTATTATTATTATTTGTCACTGAGTTTTCACAAGGACAAGAAGAGTTGGGCATTTTATTTCTGTTAAATTCCTCTTTCATAAATAGTTGTATAGCTGCAAGGGCCACAGTAAAATATCTATCCAGAAAAGAAAAGAACAGACTGGATATTTGCTTGGGTCATTGGCATTCAGAGGACTTTTACACCTTGAATTTCTTAACTTTAGCCATTGAAGTAGAATGTTTTTGTAACCAGTAGAGAAAAAAAAGTACAAGTGATTTTGTTCACCAACACAAGCTGATAAATGTAGAGGAAGAACCAAGTACTTAGCTACCTGTTCCTTGAATAGTGCTGGAAGTACACAGAAAAGGGCTGAATTTTATGAGTGGAATAGTACTCTTACCTCATGTTTTTTTCAAACCACTTAAAGATCAAATTAAAGTGAGGACACTTGATGAGCCTTCATACATTTCAGATTTTACTTTGCTCCGCTTTTGATGCAATTAAAAAATAATTATCTTCCTATAGTCGTTCTGTCCAGGTTTATACTGGGTGCAAACAACAACTGAAAGGTGAATTAAAAGTATTGTACTTCTGTATGAAATTAGAGAATCAGGGATTTATGGAATTGGCAACATAAGATAAATGTCTTGTCTCTAAGGAAATCCAGCCTGTAAGGCAAAGTCAGAACAAGATTTGTATGATGGTAGGTCAAGATTCCTAAGAATAATAATAAAAAAAAAAGTACTATCCCAAAATTACAAAGGGAAGCAATAATACTGAGCCGCATTAATCCCTTCTAGATTTTCTGCTTTATAAAATTACAATTGGAAAGATTATTGCTTGTCAAGCTGGCTGCTCCATATAATCATTCCTTGCTCTCTCAGCTATCATTGAACAGAATATAGGAAATGAGATTCATAACTTTTGAATAGAAGTCTGTAAAAATTGTTCTCTAGTTCATACACTAACTGAAAAAGTAGTACAAGTAAGGTGTGCCCAAAACCCTGTAGGACTTGCTCTCTCTGTTTATACAGTTACCAGTAAAAGGTATTTTTAAGCCTAGATTCCTAGAATGAACATATAGGTGGGGTTTCTCTTGGATGGGGAGACTTCTGCGGCTGTATACCAGGAGGTAGTCAGCTCACAAGATAAAGACTAAAGTCAGATTAGACATACAAAAAAACCTTTTCTTTCTGGAAAAAAAAAAAAAGAAAAAGTCTTTTGGCAGAATAAAACCAGGTAGTTTAATATGGTCTCTGTCAAGAATATATTTCTTCACAAGAAGACAGCTAGGAAATTATCTTTAATTCTTGATAAAAGTTATAAAGATTTACTATCCTTGTTAACATCACCTCGCATTTAATTATTTTTCAAGTGTTTATGTTATGCCAATTGCTCTTGAACACCTGGTTCATTTTTTATATGTGTAAATACTTAACCACAATTTCTTAAACTTTAAATTAATTCATTTCCAAGAGAACTACTGATTTTATATCCAAAGCAATTAATAGAGACGTCTAACTTGACAGCCACTCAAATAAGCTGCTAAATATAAAGGTCATGCTCCTTTCCCCACTGCTGCTCCTGGGAGTGATTTAGTGGCTCCTGGATATCCTATAGCATTTGTTCCAAGTGCCAAATTCTAAAGCTAAAATAAATAACAGAGCTTAGGCAGAAATCAAGGAAATAAGCTAGTAACCTCTTAGGTTGTCACACGCCAAAGCTGCAAGTTACTGGCCGATAGGTGGGTACTGGATACCAGGGTGGTAGAATGACAGTCTTCTTCCAAGCAAGACTCTCTCCTGACAGAGGACAACATTATGTAAAAAATTGGAAGCTGGCATATTATCCAAAAAACAAACTGAATATGGACCAAGAAGGCTTTTCTTCTTTCAGCTCAGAATTTTCTTCAGTCTTCATCACAATGTGTGATGCCAGCCCCACAGCACTGACCCCATCAAGCTGGCAAGATGCAAGAAAAGCAGTTTGGAAGCACCAGGTTCTTAGAACTTTGCTAAGCTCTAGCCATATCATCCTTGTTAAATTCAGTGATGAACTGATTAACTGCAGAACTACCACAATTTTTATTTAACTGTTAGATATACAGACACTTTAGAAAATAAGTCAATACTGATAAATTTTCAAGAGCTAAGGACTCTTATTTAGTAAGGCAACCATATGCGTTTACACTTGTGTTTGTAACACAAGCCCTCAGAACATCCATCTTGATTTGACAAAATGGTAATGTTAAGGAAAGTAAGCCCTAGGAAGGCAAAATAAGAAAATAGATCTTTAAATTACTTATAACTATTTGAAGAAGAATCACAGAACTGAAAAACTTTTTTTCCCACACGCCTTGTATTTCATCCATTTGAGTTTTAAGTCAAACAGTCTTATATACACTTCACAGTTCCATGTATGCTCGTGCTTCACTATTTAAATGTAGTACTTTAAAATTAACAGTTCATAATAAGAAGCAATTAAATAAAACTGGAAAAATATTTTTTTCCGTGCAAGAAAATCCATGGAGTATATTAACAATGTCGATTTTTATTTTAAAGTAAATGCATGCTAATAGCAAAAAATAAGAATGTTGTGGTTTTGCGTTCTCTAGGTACCTACAACACTTCAAGTTTCCCTCTTAGGCACACTAAGATTGTATTAGACACTCAGCTGTGTCATTCAGCTAAACAAGTTTCATGACCTTATGTTTCCTGACAGTTCTCATCCAATTTCAACCTCAGAGTCAATTTTAATGTACTTTTAATATGTTTTTTTCATAGTATTAGGTCTTTCCAAAAATGTACTCTGATATCTGGGAAATGTCATTGCCTATGAAAGCTATTAACATCTGAAGGGGTTAGACTAATATTTATTTAGAAGCTACACATTGTAAATATGTACACATTGCACACAGTGGAAACATGTTTCTCCTGGTTTTGTTTGTTTGTTTGTTTGTTTGACTGGGTTTTTTTAAATCACCAGTGCCATATCGTATACTTAGATGTGCCTGTAAGTCATTTCTGAGTCTAAACTGCCTAGACCAGGGGTGTCAAACTCATTTTCACCAGGGGCCACATCAGCCTTGCAGTTGCCTTCAAAGGGCCGAATGTAATTCTGGGACTGTACATACAGTGTACATTTATACATATAGAACTTTGACCTCAGCCAGTGATGGGCAAGGCAGGAGCACAGCAGCAGTTATGGTAAGTTCTGCTGCAGAGCATGGATCAAGGAGAGAAGAGGGGCAGACCCAGGCAAATCCATGGACAGGCAGAGGGACTGCCCAGAAACCAGCTGATCTCGTGAGAGAAGCTGATGTGGTGGGGGCATTGCCAGGAGATTTAAACGGCCCCTAAGGGAGCACAGTGAACAGGGCCAGCGAACAGGGGTGAGGCAGTTAGAGTGGCAGTTCATGCAGAAGGGCGAGTGGCAAGGTTGAGGAGGGAGGGCCCTGTCACTTCAAACAGAGGCTAGTACCTGCTAGCAAGGAGCTAAGAACAGCAGAAGGCATGGTATCCACACGGAGAAGAGCAGTGCTTTCAGCATCCCTCATGGTCCCCCTGGCTGCAAGAACTGGTGCAGCCACCCAAACCGAGCTTGGGAGGGAAGATGCAGCTGTCCAGGTCTCGGGCTGCAGAGTGTGCCTGAGTTTCTGCCTGGTGACAGAGCTTTGGGAGGAGGTGTCCAGGCTGAGGAGCATCAGAGAGTCAGAAAAGGAGATTGACTGGTGGACTCACAGCCTACCATCCCTGATGCAGGAGCAGAAACCAACCACGACACCAGATACCAAAGACCCCCTACCCTCTCACCACCAAGCTGTAAGGGGTGACCCAGAAGATGAGGAAGAATGGAAACAGGTTACGGCTTGGGGTGACAAAGCGAACACACCCTCAGCCTGCCCCACCTTCCCAGGTGCCTGTATACAACAGCTATGAGGCCCTGGAACTGGATGGGCAAGCAGCTGATGCTGCTGATGAAGGCCCTTCTGGGAAGGAGAGGTCCTCTAAGCAACCCACACCCCACATGAAACCCAGCAAACTCGTTAAAACCTCACATGTAAAGAGAAAAGAAGGGTAATTGTCGTAGGCAACCGCCTTCTTAAGGGAACAGAGGGCCCAGTATCCCAACCCAACCCGCAAGGTTGCTGCCTCCATGAGGCCAGGGTAAGAGATGTGGCTCAACAATTCCTCAGGCTGGTAAGGTCCTCTGACTATTACCCACTATCAGCTTTTAATTTTTGGTAGGAAAGAGATAGGCAAAAGTAGTATTAAGCAAATCAAAAAGGTCAATGGCACAGGTGCTCACATGATTTTCTCCTCCATCCTTTAAGTAGCGGGCAGGAATACAGAAAGGAACAGGTAGGCCCAACTGATCAACATGGCTATGTGACTGGTGCCATCGATGGAACTTGGGTTTTTCTACCATGAGATAGTCAGTCCTTTGCAAGGTCTCCTGGTACCCAGTGGAACGCACCTCTCACAGAAGGGGAAAAGGGTGTTTGCTCGGGGTCTAGCAAGGCTGATTGGTAGTGCTTTAAACTAGATTGGAAAGGAGAAGGGAGCGGTAGCAGGCAGGTCAGTGGAGAGAAGTGGGTTGGCACACCAAAGCTTGAAGAACTGCTTGGCAGCGAGATTCCTCAGACCCCACCATGAGGTGAAGGGCACAATGAACCACACTTGAAGTACTTCTACACTAATGTGCTCAGCATGAGGAACAAGCAAGATGAATCGGAAGTTTGGGCCTGGTCTCAGAGATATGATATAGTTGGCATTAGCAAAACCTGGTGGAGTAATTCCTGTGAGTGGTGCACCATGATGGATGTGTATCACGGGCTGTTCAGAAAGGACAGGCAGGGCAGGAGAGGCAGGGGGTGGCACTGTGTGTAGTAGAGGGGCTGGAGTGCATGAAGCTGGCATTTGGTGATGGCAAAGTTGAGAGCATCTGGGTAAGGATTAAGGGTCAGACAAATAAAGCGGGTGTTGCCATGGGTGTCTACTACAGGCCAACCAGCCAGGACGACAACATTGATGAGTTATTCTTTAAGGAACTAAGTGAACCTCCAAATCATCTACCCTTGTCCTTACGGGGGACTTCAACTTGCCAGATGTCAACTGATAGTACCACACTGCTGGCAGCAACAGGTCCAGAAGATTCCTGAAGCCTCTGGATGATAACTTCTTGGTGCAGGTACTAAGGGAACTGACTAGGAAAGTTGCCTTCCTAGATTTGATTCTC
>VWYH01009795.1:5013-24232 GCA_013399365.1 Pampusana beccarii
GGAGAGGAGAGGAGAGGAGAGGAGAGGAGAGGAGGGGTGGCGCTGGTGAGGGGCAGCGAGTCTCGGGCTCCGGAGCGGCGGGATGCGGCAGTGCCGGAGCACAGGGCTGGCGGGACTGGCCGTGGTGCTCCTGGGTGCGTGGGGCTGGTGGGGCTGGATAGGGGATGGGGATGAGCCTGGGGCGGCCCCGCAGTTCCCTCCGTGCTGTCGTCCCCTGGCTTCTTCATGGATCTCTGCCCCTCGAAGCATCCTCCCATCCCTTTACTCCCATTCCATATTCCCTCAGAAAACTCACTGCTCTATTCTTCGTCTAACTCTTCATTTCTCTTCTCTTTCCTCTGTATCTTTCCATATAACGGCTGCATAATAATGCAGTCATTGCATCCTTCCTTGTTTCCTTGTTCTTTCCTTTCTCCACCTTCTTCTTCAATAACTTCACTGTTGCACCTATCATTCATGCATTCATCATATCCCCTAGCTATTAATGGACACTTCCATTACTGCACACATCGACACTCTCCAGAAATTCATCTCATCTCGTCTCGTCTCGTCCCATCTCATTATCATCATCATCATCATCACCATCTGTGTTTGTTTAGGATGGCTTCTGCTGCATCTGTTCTGGGAAACAGTACTCAGGGTTCAGAATTTTATCATTTTTTAAATTCTTTGTCTCCTCAGCAGTGGCTCCGGGCAGAGCCCAGGTGCAGCAGGACCCATCGGCAGAGACGTCCGAGGGCACCGAAATCAGCATCAACTGCTCACACCCCAATATACAAACCGGTGAAGACATCATCTGGTACCGTCAGCTCCCGGGCCGAGCCCCTGCATTCCTCGTGAGGGGTATTAGAGGCTCCAAAGCGCTGTCGGACCCGCCGGGGCGGCTGTCGGTGGCGGCAGACCGCCGGTCCAGCGCCCTGTGGCTCTCCTGGCCCCGGCGCGGGGACGCGGCGGTGTATTACTGCGCCGTGGGAGACACGGGGAGAGGAGCCGGGGCTGCGGCCGGACACGAACCGCGGCGGGCGGGGCCGGGCGGGTGTGGCGGGGGCGGAGGGACAGTCCTGGTGGAGCCGCCAGGGGGCGCTGCCGCTCCCCGCGCTGGGGCTGCCTCGTCCGTCCCGCTCGGCCCTGTTCAACCCCCGCCACGTATTGGCCGCCCTGGAGCAGACTTTAAACTTTGTGGAGATGAGCCACAGGCTCCTGAGATAATAGAAGCCAACAGGAAAACACCAGTGTAATACTTCAAGGAAATTAAGGGGTGTTCCTCTAAGGTAATGCAGCCAACAGCCCAGCTGAAGTGCCTCTGGCTACAGGCTGTTCAGAAGGGACAGGCAATGAAGAAAGGGTGGAGGATTTGCCCTCTACATCAGGAGATGGATAGAGTGTGAAGAGCTGTCTCTGAAGAATAGCCAGTGAGTAGGTAAGAATGGGAGACCAGGGTAACAAAGGAGACATTGTCTATGTTGCCCTGAGTGGCTGGACATCTGAGGTGAGTTAGAGCTGGCAGGAGACCTCTGGGAAGAAACTGTGGGCTCCAGCCAGTTCCCAGGAGCTCTGTGTGGCTCGAATAGCTGACAGAGTTGTTCACAACCCATGGTCAGGGACTTCAGAGGCAACGAGTGAAGGAGCAACCCTGCCCCCTGTCACAGCTGGACTTCCTAACTGTTTTCAGGGAACTACAGGCAGGTGGACAAATAAGGCAGAGCAACAGGAATGGCCCAGCCAGCACATGAATCAGACGCAAGTTCACATGGGATTGGTCCCTCTCATCCCTGCCTCCTTCCATCTTCCTGTATTTGCGCCAGGCCAGACTGCCTTGATTCTTCCCTTTCCCTGTCTCTGCTGTTTCTTCTAAGCATCTCATGCCTTGCTCCATCCTAAAATACTTGTTGCACTGCATTCCATAATGAGCTCCTCTTGTAGGCAAAAACACCCAGGCGTTGTGGGGGAATGGTTGGAATGCAAGGGGCATGTAAACTTGCTGCAATTAGCAGATAACATGAATGGACAAAGAACTCAGTTGTTTTAGCTGATTTACAACTGTAAGATGGATAAGTGTTTACTGCCAAGGGCACAGTATCCTTGAAGATGCTGTGGATTAGCTAGCAGGGAGTAAAGACAAGATACATCCGGGCAAGGAATGCAGAACTAAAGCCAAGCTAATGGTCAACCCTGATAACCTTTAATAGCCTATCGTGAGCTCTGCTTTTGTAATATGTATAACCTCATTAATTGTAGCCAATTAGAGAATGACATATGTATGAATTGTAGCCAATAGAAGTAAGAAGAAATGCATAAGTAATGTTACTCCTGTATAAAATCAGAAGTTAAGAACAATAAAGTGAAGCCTGTTGATACTTATATTAAGTGTCAGCGTCTTCCCTCGCCGGGCAAATACAACAAGGCATTTATAAGGTGATCCTCTCTTCTCACCCTTCTGGGAGGTGTCATGTCCAGACAAGAAGTCAATTTTGCTACCTGAAGGGATGGGGAGAAGGTGGTAAAAGGTTTTGTGTCTTCTTGCCAGAGGTGCGTCTGACCCTGGTTAGGATGTCTACAGCCTGTGCTATTCCCAGATATATTTCCCTTGAAGGGCCTCGTCTGTGGTCTGTGGATAAGGGAGAGAAAACTGCTGTGGGGAGAGGGAGTCTGACTCCTGCATCCTAGTACCTTTGACTGTTCCTGGTTCTACCTCCTTTCAGACACTATCAAGGGACAAGGAGGACATGGGTGGTTGCAAAGGGGCTCATCTCCAACTCTGCGAGAGTTACATGCAGGTCTCTGTCTCTGGCTGGGCACTGGATAGCAAGAGAAGTTCACCATGGACATTCCTCCTATGCTGGTGGCAAGTTGGGCTGCTCATGATCTTCAGGAGGAACAGAACACAGAGAAGCAGTCTGCAGCCTACTGTTGCCTGACAGCAGACAGCTTGATCTCTTCCTTCAGGCTCCTGCGTGAACTCTCAGGTGCCCCAGGCCCCTTAGCAATGTGACCTGGAGCTGAGTGGCACTACTTATGTACCATCATACGTCTGCCTGAGAGGATGCTTGAGCACTTTCTGACTTGGAGGGCTGTCAGAAGCCCAGCTGTGGCCTGACTGCCAAAGATGAACATCCCAATGCTGAAAAACATCCCTCTGGCCCTTGCAAACCTGGAATACAGTAAGAGTCACAGTTTGGTGTCTTTCCTTGGACTGAACACTTTAACGACTTTAATTTCTCACCCTACGGAGTCTCTTTATGGCAGAGATGTGGAGTCCCAAGCACACCTTACTGAGGTGACTCTCAATTTTCTCCCGTGAGCTCTTTACACACATTGCCAAGGTGCCACGTGAGCCCTCTCTTACCCAGGCAGAATGTTGCCAGCCCCCTCAGTGTATCCTCATAGGAAAGATGCTCCAATCCCTGCACCATTTTGCTGGTCTCACTTCAGCATATTTCTTGTACTGGGGTGCCCAGAGCTGGAGCCAGCACTCCAGAGGTGGCCCCACCAACACTTAGTAGAGAAGAAGGATCATGTTGCTTGTACTCCTGGTGATTCCCTTCCTACTGCAGCTCAGGCTGCTGTTGGCCTTCCTTGCCATGAGGGCCCATTGCCACGGCAGACACACAAACACCCCAGAGGGGGACACAGCAGTGAGTATGCAGAAGTATCCCAGCTGCTTGTCCTCTTTCCTCAGCTTCCACCAGTGACCACTGTAGGAAAAAAGGGAGCTCTTGGTAGGAGACATGACTGCTCCTGTGGTTTTACCTCCTTGCGAAAGAAGCCAAACAAGGGAATAAGACTTTCTAGCCCTGCATCTGGGGATCAATGAAAGCCTCAACATGTGAACAAGACCTGTCAGCCAGGCACTGGACAAGAGTCTCTGTTCAACTCCTTGAGCTGTCCCTCTGCTTTTCATGTCTCTCCTCCAGCTCTGGGGACCCACCCGTGCTTTGCTGGGGGAAGTCCCTGTGTCCCTAAGTCCCTCTGAGTTCTCCACCTGTCCTGGTTTTGTTAAAAACAAGTTTCTCTTTTAGTGAATTTTCCTGTCAGCTAACGTCTTCTTACTAACTGCACTTTTCTGAAAGTTAGATAAGTGTTTTGGTAGACATAGCAATGGAATGCAAGGTCGCTGAACTGATACAGATGGATGCACATCCCGTGAGAGGGGCAACGAGAAGTAGAGAACTGAAACTGACCAACTAAGTATTCCATCCCATTCACATGGTACTTCGTATAAAAGTGGGAGATCACGAGGATCTTGTCCCTTTTTCCTTATGAGGAAGGAAGGAGAAGACCTTGTGAGTCGTCCCTGCAACTGAGGCCTAGTGACAGATTGAATCCAGTTCTGGCTGGCTGCAGAGTCCAGTCCATGACTTTGGGTGCCAGTCTTACATCTGCCGGAGCAGTTGCCAAGACTTTCAAGAATGGTTTTGTATATTTTATATTATTTTCTCTATTTTTATTAGTAGCATTAGTAAAACATTTTTTATGTTTCCAACTCTCTTCTCTCGGTCCTTCTTTCCCTCCCAATTGCCTGTCCTTAGTGGGAAGCGGGGAGAGGAAGGGGCTTAAGCGGGGAGAGCTGGGGAGAGGGGGTTAACAATACATCCGCCACGGTTTATTGTCACCCTGTAATCAAACCTTGACACTGCCCAACAGAAAGATGCTTGTGGCTGAAGTTCTGGGATTGAATTTGGCCACCTAGGCATGTCTCTTGTTACACTAGTCTGTTTAGGAAAGCAAAGAGCTGACCCTGACATCTCTTGTGGAAGCTGACAAAAGCAGCCATGATAGCAGGCCAATATGCTCTAATTAATACAATGATGGCACCTCAGTAGGCTGTGACAATGGCTGTTGGCAGTGAAGACTTTTGAGGTGATGAAGCTCAGTCTCTGCCCCTGGAGAAAAATGTCTATGTGAGGTACTGGAAGGTGGATGAGAAGCCACATACCCGCGTGGATGGGGTAAGAATAATAAGAATTTGACCCAACCTGGAGGTGGAATTCAGGTCTGTTGTCATGCTTAGCTGTACACAAACACTTGTGAGGACGGATTCAGGATCATGCAAGAAATGCAGAACATCTGGTATGATGTTGGATATGTTGGAATATGGGGATGCAAACTCATTCCAAAATTAAATTTCACATGACCTAAATGCATTTTTACACCCACGTTATATCTGAAACTGATTGCCCTTTTTGGCCAAGCTTTCATTTTTCTTTCATGTTTGCAGCACCTCTAGTGTCCTGGAAAGTGAATGCCAAGGCTTAGTGTTGCTGCAGGTGTTGTAGGGGGACACTTCAGAGACTGAGCTCAGCGTGTGGTTTTCTCCCAGAGCCTTGACTAAAGAGACTTCATTTTCTTTGGGTACAAGAGACTTTCAGCTTCTTGAGGAACTTGCTCACCTGAGGAAATTCAGGACACGCCACTGTAAGTGCATGTTGAAAGTGAGAGTGGCTGGTTCACTATGTCTGGCAGATTAAGTCTCTTTTCCTTTCGAAGGAAAGAACAAAGAGAAGGGAAAGTGATAAAGCACACAATGACACTAGTCTCCCAGTAAGGGAGACAAGGAGGGAGACCAGAGCTCTG
The DNA here is from genome assembly GCA_013399365.1 of Pampusana beccarii. Taxonomy (NCBI): domain Eukaryota; kingdom Metazoa; phylum Chordata; class Aves; order Columbiformes; family Columbidae; genus Pampusana; species Pampusana beccarii. The sequence continues at coordinate 10,588 of VWYH01009795.1, forward strand.
CAGTGTCTAATGGGTAGGCCGTTAGGAAACTATGGGTGTGGCTCTGAAGCGGGACAGGCTGAGCTTTGTGAGCGACAATGAATGACAAGAGGAACATGAGGATTATGAATGTTTGAGAGGAGCCCTGTGGGCCTTCAGATGCTGAGATCCCTGGATTCGTGCAGTGCTGTACAGACCCAGGTGGGTTTTTGCAAGACACACTGCTGATCCCATCCAGAAAGACCTTCTGGTTTGCTCCCATGCTGTGGTGCCTTTTATTTCATGAAACAAACCAAGGAACTAACAACGACAACAACAACAATGAAACCACACACAAAAAACCAAACCAAACCAAACCAAAACCCCACTAAACCAAAACCATCATTTCCTGATACATCAAAAAGTGATTTCTGCCATAACACCAACCAGAGCACATCACAGGCTGGCACAGGGCACTCCAGCAGATTTCCTTGCAGCAGCTACTCATGCTAACTTAGGGGCTTCTGAAGCCTTTAGTGCAAGGTTTGATAAAGCAGACGTATTTTGCCCAAGATCACTGACTTCTTGAATACAATGTCTTCCACAAGGCTCCCAGTACACCTCCCCTCTTTATGCAGTCTCCCTGTGTACCCAGAGAATACCATTAGCACGTTTAGGGTCTTGTCCTTCCCCATAATGCTCCCCAGAATCCCTGCTAGGGCTATCGCTGTGATTTCCCCAGTTGAGTGCACAGTCGGTTATTTTTTTGCATGTGTTTTCTTGTCTGCACTTTTCTGTGTTTGTGCAAGTGTTTATTAGTGCATATTTTTGCATGATTCTGCACAGGTGTGCCTGACCATGTGCATAGTTGTGTGTGCCTGCATGTCACTTATCATGAGGGGATTTGCCAGTCACAGCAGGTTCGCTCTCCGCTGTTCTGTCCATGCCCTTCACAGAGCAGCAAGACCCAGAAGAAGCTTGAGTGCAGCTGAACAACAGAACAAACCTGGCAGAGAACTGACTACAGCACAGGCACTGAAGTACAACCTTCTGTATCTTCAGCCCTCTGTTTCCTGCCCCTGAAAAGCTCGCACTCAACTACTACTGATTTCAGGCCCAAAAAAGGGTGATTTGACACCGGTTTATATTCTTGGTTCAATTCAAAATGACAGTACTTGGAATGTCTTAGCATAGCTAGAAGTCATCACTCTGTTCCCCACCAGCCCAAGACACAGCTCTTGTCCCAAGTGCCAGAGAGTACAAAAGGAAGGGGTTTGCTTTATGTGTTCCTTTTTTGAGGCAAGGACACATTACTGGTTTGTTGTCAACCTGATGTCCAGCCGGACCACCCAGGTCATTTTCTGCAAAGCTGCTTTTCAGCTGCACTGTCTCCAGCACGTACTGGTACATGGCATTGTTCTTCCTTGACTGCAGGGCTTCGTACTTTGTGTACAAAGGAGGAATCATGGGTGCATTGTTGCCCTCCCACAGGTGCTACACCAAACCAGCTCCTTCCTATTGTGGCTCTCAAGGTGTTCACATCAGTTGAGCAGTCTGTCACAGTCACCTGCACCATTACCTCCTTGCACCAAAATCCCTCTTTCTAGTACTTGTCATCTGGGACCAGTGAGCTCAGGTACCTCCTGGGCAATGCTGGGTCCTTCAAGGGTGGTGGCTGCTTTGTCCAGGGGATGTTCACCACCTGAGCAGGTTTCAGCTGAGGGTCTGTGATTTACAGGGCCAACCTCACAGCCTTGGTTGACAGAGTGTATTACTGCAGAACTGGATGCATAGCAGTGAAGTCTCCTCTTTCCAAAGTATGTGAAGTAGCCAACAAAATGAGAAACACAGCAAAGGCTGTGAATTTGCCAGGAAGCTGGAGAAAGAGAAAAGTGCTACACAGGAGCAGTTTCTCTCAGCGCCAGGGCTGTTCCCTGGGCATTTCTCTGCTCACTGGCTCCAAACACCAGGATTTTGCCTCCTGGCCTTGTCTTTGTCCCAGCCCCAGTGCCTTTCCCTTCCACTGTTCCAGCAGTGGCTGGGGATCCCAAATCCCTGCCCTTATGCCTTGCAGAGGTGTAGAGCTGCACTGGGGATGGGGCTCCAGATCTCCCCACTCCATCACGCCATCAGTCTGCCCTGCCCCAGCCAGCACTGAGCCCACCCGTTGGAACCAGGACTCCATCACCTATTCTAGGAATCACAGAATCACAGAGCGTTAGGGATTGGAAGGGACCTCAAAAGATCATTCTAGACCAATCCCCCTGCTGGAGCAGGAAGCAGGAGTTTGTACGTTCACCCATTAAAATACCTTTCTTTGCCCCTTAACAGCTTCTACCCCATGTCTCCAAACCCTTGGTCACGGAGAAATACTGAACAGCTGCTTCCAAAATAACAGAGGTTGAACTAAGAGAAACCCGCAAGCTTTTGAAAATAACACTACACCTGCATTTCCCAAAGCACTGAACGTTATGAGGAGCTGTCGTGCTTTCAAAAGCCCTCCCACCCACAAAGATCATACAAAAAAATATATACTCTAAAGCAAGGGAGAGATCTTCATTGCATAAAAAATCTTGTAAAGACAGAGGGGGACTCAGGGGAAAGTGCAGGAAGCTGCTGAGATTGTCCACTCTCTGCTGCAAAGACAAGCAAAGGCAAAAGGTAAATGGGCCCCAGTCTTGCCCTCCTCACTTCAGAGGCGTGACTATGTCACACACTCTCTGGCACGCTCTGCAGGATGCAGCCATTTCATTGTGCTGCCAAGAGTGCCTTGTTCTGTAGTGTGCTGAGAATCTTCTGAGGGGCAAGGATTCTGGAGCCAGGAACAATGATCTTCACTATGGCTGTGCCAACATATATCCTGCTAATCCAGTCAGGTAGGTGTATTTATGCACTTCCTATTGTCTCCCGCAGTTTTTAGTAGGCTATGTGGAGGTCTGTGCTGACAAGATGATGAGGTTGGGGAGGAATGCAGAGGGCTGATGGAAGCAGATACCTAAACATTCCTTTTCTTTAGAAAGACAGAAAGGTTTGGTGGCAAACACAGCCTTAAGCACAGAGCAAGATGGAAGTAAAGTGCTCCAGAGACACATTTCTGCCTGTGTTGCAGGTCTTGTTGGAGGTGACCCCCAGAAGCAGTTCTTCTCTGAAGTCTCAGCCACAGTTGGGCAGCAAGTGGTTCTGCCCTGCCAGTCCACCACTGAGGACAGTGACAGCATTTTGAATTTCTTCTGGTACCGCCGGCTCCCAGAGGAAACCTTGGAATTTCTCCTGGAAGCATTTGCAGCTTCAGGGAATGACAAGTTCCGAAATGGCAAATTCTCTGTGGTGGTCTACAAAAATAAAACAGCTCCTTTAGAAATAGCAACTGCCTCTTTCCAGGACACTGCAATTTACTACTGTGCTTTGAAACACCACGTTAAGCTAAGCCCCATTTCTGCTTGTGCAAAATCTGTATTGCCCAGAACAGCACCTCCTTGTGTCCTGGCAGGAATGACAGAAAAGGACAGCCAAGGGTGCCCTGGCAATTCCAACTACTTCCTCTTAATCACCTCTCAGCTTTTGGGTTCAGAGTTGGCTCAGGCCAGACCAGTGTCAAAGGAGTAACAGGGCTCTAACTGAAGCATGGGGTGGCGGTGGAGGTGGGGCAGGCACGGTACAGGCAGGGCAAATCTGGGGAAAGGGAGAGGTAGTTAAGACAGACTAGTTCCTACTACGTGTATTTCCATGTCCGTGGGATTATTTGTCATTCTGGGAAGGGTGACAAGGAGATTCTGTTCCTGAGGACATGAGCAGCTCCCTAACAGCAGCCCCAGCAGCCCCAGCACCTCCCTAACAGCATCACCCACTGCCCATGTCTGCTGTTTCCTCAACGTGGAAGGCACAGCAGGTATTCCCCAAAGACACTGGTCACGCACAGAACAGTCCTAAAGCCTAGCATGAAACAAGGGCAAGAATAGGTTGCAAGGGGCGAGACGAATGATTTGGGGCTTGAGGGGCTACAGTGGCAGTGGGGACGGGTAAGGTTTGAGATGTGGAAAAGGACAGTGTGAGGCAAGGGATGATGAATGCTGTCGTTTCTCCACCGCTTCTCTTATTCCCGCGGGCAGCGGATGGGAGTGAGGTCAGGGCGGGCTGGGGTGCGGGGCACGGGGAGGGTCCTGCGAAGGGACGCTGCGGCCCCACAGCCCATCACTGGCGCTGGGGCTGGGGCCGGCCGAGGCAGCGACTCCCTTCTGCAGGGCTGGACAGGGCGACAAGCCGGGACAGCGCCGGAGCAGCGCTGGGAGCTGAGGGACGGGAGATTAGGTCTGCCAGGGCGCCGCGCTCCTCCTCTGCCGACGGAGCTCCCCCGCGGCCCGCCCCGCACCGCCCCTTCTCCTGCCCCAAAGGGGCCGCGGCACCTGCGGCTGGGCCGGGCGGAGGCGTCGGCGCTGCCCCGAAGGGGCCGAGGCAGCGGGGCGGGCAGGAGCTGTGCGCTCGGCTCCTGTGCGGCTCCTGCGAGGCCCTTCGAACCCGGTCGGCCCATTTGCTCAGGGCACGATGGCGCCCGGGCTGGGGCCGTGGCTCCTGGCCTTGTCCTTGGCCGCGGGGCCGGCAGGTGAGAGCCGGGCGGGGAGGGCAGCGAGCCCGGGGCTGGGGCTGCCCGCGGCTGGGGCGGCCCTGCCTGTCCCGGGGCCCCGGGGCTGCGGCTGCTCTTGCGCCGGGTGCGCTGTCGCCTGGCGCTCGCCTTCCTTAGCGGGGAAAGCGGGGAAGCGGGAGAGTCCGAGTCCGAGGGTTTTGGTCGGCGGGTCGGGCCCAAGGGTCGGGGCAGGCACAGCTCAGCACCGTGGAGGGCAGGCGGGCCGTTGCTCCGGGCGGCAGGCTTTACCGGGACAGAGTGGGGTGGCGGCTGTCGCTGTGCCGGGGCGGGGGGCGCCGGGGCAGCGGCTGAATGTGCTCGGGCCGTGGTTGCGCCCTGCCCAGCTGCCCGCGCTCTCCGTCCGCAGGGGTGTGGGCACAGCTGAGGCTGGTGGAGACCGGCGGAGGGCTGCGAGCGCCCGGGGACACTGTGCTCCTCTCCTGCCGGGGATACGGCTTCAAGTTCGAGGATTATCACATTTGGTGGTACCGTCACGAACCTGGTGGCAAACCCGACCTTGTGGCCTCCATCACCTACTGGGGTACCACGGATTACGGGCCAGCAGTGCAGGGTCGGGCCACAGTCTCTCGGAATAATTTGCAGTCTGAGTCATCTCTGTCTCTACGAGCTCTGCACTCTCGGGACTCTGCCCGTTACTTCTGTGCTGTTCTCACAGAGACAGGAAATCCAGTTGAGCTTTAACAGAAACCTCTTGCCGGTGTCTGGGCCTCAGATGAGTTGCAGTTGTTTAGGGCTGCTCTAGGACATTTGTTTAGTCAGTGCATACAGTTTGATACTCACAGGTTTGTGCTGCCCTTTTCTGTCCCCAAATGAGCTCTAACCCTTCTACTTGATATCTTCCCATTTGTCATGTAAACCCTCCCTCCATTCACCCTCCCAAACTGATTCACCTTTGGAAACAAGTCTGGCTGTATCATCAGTTCCTCACAGGACTAGTACCCAGGCATGGCCCAACTGGTGAAGTGTGTGAATAGCGCTGCTCTGCTTTTGGGCATGGCTCAGGTCAACTGAGTTTTGCTCCCTGATAGGCAAACAGAGGAAACGAGAAAAGTACGGAGAGTCATTTGGGAACACACTGGCAGAATAGGGAGTTCTGTGCTTCCCTTCCAGATCTCAGGCCATAACAGGAGCAAGTGCTTTTGAGTATGTGTGTTTGCAGCTGCTGGAGGCCAGAGATCACAGGCAGAAGCTCAGGGAAATGGTGGAGTAGTTAAAGCAATTGGTGGAGCTGTTCCCGCGTGTTCAGCCGTGTCTCCTGGTGTCACAGATTCCCTTTCTCAGGTACAGACAGAGACCTCTGGCCCCACAGCAGGGAAGGTCTCAGAGGCTCTCATGCTCACCTGCCACATCTCTATTGTACCCGTCACCGACAGCACCTACACTTGGGACTGGATCCGTCAGACTCCTGAAAGACATCTGCAGCATGTAGTGCTGAAGTTTCCTTTCACAGTACTCCAGCACATTGTTTCTTCCTTCCAGACCCAAGTCACCAGCTCTGCGGAGCCCTACAGGAACCAGCTGTCCCTGGAAGTGCTCTGGCCATCAGCTGCAGACACAGCCACCTATTTCTGCAGCACCAGAGAGCTGGAAAAGGACACAGTGCTTGAAACACAGGCAAGGCCAGGGCAGAACTGGAAGGAGAGATTTTAAATCCAGCCTGGTCTTTTGTGGTTGGCTTCGGTAAGTCTTCTCAAGACTAGTCTGGGCTAGCTTTCCCCAGAAACAGGCACAGAGGTGCTGCAACAGGAGGAGCAGCAACAACGGCTCCCACGAGCACTCACAAACCCATAAATTCATTGTTAACCTTATTCCTTCCTTCTCAGTCTCTGCCTGTTAAGGTTTAAAGCAAGGCAACAACAAACCATGGCAGACACTCTCTGTTACCCCCTTACCTCCTGCCACCCCTTCCTTTCGATCGGAAAGATGATAGGAAGATAAGGAGGAAGGAAGAGAGGCTTCAAGCTGGAAGGGTTTAAAGGGTTTTACTAATGCTACTAATAAATAGCGACTGTATACAAAATATACAAAACCAATCTTGAATGCTAAATATGGAGTTAGCGTTACTCCAGCGGTGGAGCTGGGTGGGCGGAGCTGGCGTGGCTCCAGGAGCTCTAAGGCAGGTACCTGGAAGTCATGGACGGGACTTCACAGCAAACCAGAAGCTGGATTTCAGGGATGCAGAGCTTGAGGCCTTCCAGATCTCAGGCAGACAGACAAGGCCCTCTCTAGATGCCGGCCATGGTCGAAGAGAGACAGACCCTCATGATCACACTCTTTTATAGGGGGTATGATGATTATGGGATGGAATACTCAATTGGTCAGTTTTAGTCACCTGTTCTGTCCACCCCTCCTCAAACACGCCCCTTTCACGACAGAATGTGGGAAAACTTACCAGTCTTTCTTGGCTACCATAGTAATAAATCTAAACATGAGGTTCTTCAGCATTCTGTTGGTCTTCTTATCAGCACTGAGTACAGCATCTGAGGAAAAATATGCAGGCAAAAACTCAGGAAAGTACAGCTACCTAGAAGAACTTAGCTGAAATGAAAAATCACTAAAAGAGGACTGGTCTTGCTTTCAGCAAAAACAGGACACTGTCACAGGCAAAAAGCAACAGGGAAAGAGGCTTTTTAGGAAGCAGCCCAGCAGCGAGCATTAAAGTGCTAAAATCTGAACACAGAAAGCCAGGTTTGAATTGAGTTTCTAACCCTCATGTTGTTCAGGCTGCTTAATACAACAGTTGCAGAGTGTCTCTTCCTAAGGACATGGTGAATAGTCTGCTCATTATGTAGTTAGTGTTGGCTTGGTGTGCATATATGTTCATGTGTGTACACTGAGGGCCAGCATGGAATTTTGTAGGAGAACCCCAAGAGGGAGAAAATGGAGTGTGCCTTGTGCCAGAACACCATTCTGTCTCTCCATGGGCTTGAAACTCTAGGGAGCCCCTCATGTCCGGCCACACTGGCGGAGCTCCAAGTGTCCCAATCCACCTTAGGCCACCCTTGGCCTACATCCCCCTGCATCTTTTCCCAGGCTCAAGCCTCTGAGTTCAATGGGCTCCTCTACCCTCTGCAACTCTCCATCCAATGGCTGTGCTTGATCCCCTATCCAAAGGGTCATGTTGGAGCAACCATGAAAAGCAAGAGGAGGGAAAGGACTCAGTCTGTGGAGGGTCAGTGTGGAGTGGGCAGTACTCCCCAAAAATGGTGGCATCTGTCAAGACAGTGACAGACACTGTGTCAGGGTTCAGTCAGTGTCCCATGATGTGGCCATAGGGGGAGCTCTAACATTCTTTTGAGTAGAATGAGCACAGAGAAGGGATTGTCCCTGCTCTGCTGAGCAGCCCCAACAGCCTGGTCCCCACTGAGTGTTGTGCACATGAGTTCTGGGGGATGAGCTGATGAGCTTGAGACTGCACATCTGCAGCAGACAATCAGCGCCAAGGATGCCCAAGATCTCACCTGCCTTTGCTGCATTTGCTGTTGGAGGGGTCTGGAAGTGCTGCAGGAGGAAGAGGCAGATGGGGAAGTGTCAGCATGGAGTGAGTGGAGGAGCAGGGTGCAGCTCCCTGCACCCCTTCCTTAGAGGAAGGTCAGGTTGACCCGACAGCACCACGTCACCTTTTGCCCATCAGAGGTTTTCCTGCCAAGCGAGCACTCTGTTACTTTGCCCTGCAGGGTTAGAGACACCTGGGAGGGCCCCAACAGCTTCACCTTCTTCTGTTCCCCCAGTCCCCTCTGCCGCGATTGAGAGACGGGACGCAGCTCGATGCAAGCAAGATGTCGATTTTATTGTGTTCCTAACATATATTTGTACTAGTTACAAACAACGCATTTCAAGCTGATTGGTTTTCACACTAAACTTGGCAATCACAGACTGGCTAATGCAAAGAAGCCCTTTTCAAACACTTACTTCCCTCAGGGACAGAAACAATTCCTCTTATCAAGGTAGCACCCATTCAAACACTTACTTCCCTCAGGGACAGAAACAATTCCTCTTATCAAGGTAGCACCCATGACCATCTGCACGTAGCCAGTATTCTCTGTTCCTCCTAAACAAAGCTCTTATCTAACCCCTCCCAAGGTCTGCGGTCGACAAGTTCCAACACGTCCTCCTTTATCAACTGGTCCGTGCTGGGGGTTTTCTTGAAACCAGCCAAATGCTGTCCTACACCCCTCCTCTCTCCTTCACTGTTGTCATAGAGTGGGGGAGGGACTAGGAGGGACAAGGACTGGCAGAGAGAAGCTGGAGAGAGGCAAGACAGAGCGGGTTTGGCCATGTGGACTGCCATGTGCATGGGGTTATTGCCTATGGTAGGTAAGTGAAAGGAAGTGCTGATGCTACCCAGGAAGGCAGCACATCCCTGTGCTCTGCACGGCTCTGTGGATACCATGCTGACCACTCACAGCCTGACCTGTTCCCTGCCTCTACCTTCCCACCCATTCTTCAGAGCACATTGGGAACAGCCCTCCTCCTCTTCTGCTGTGAGTTAGACATCTCCATCCAGCTTGGTTCTTCTGCTGTGTGGGGACATGTAGGACACCTGCCTGCTGCACCCACATCTTGGGGCCTAATGCTGTGCACTTTAACTGGACACTGTCCTCATGGGGCATCTTGCAAAGACCAGGTTGAGGATGGCAGCATAGTGATCAAGCCCCACTTGCCTTGAGAGGTCTTTGGCTGTCCTGTGCTCATTGAGAACAGGTTCAGACACAGGAGAGCGAGTTCCTCATAATCCCAGCTTGGCAAAGACAAAGGGATTTGTCCCTCATGGTGCAATACCTTCCTGCTTCAAATAGGAAAAGGTGAAAAAGCTTCCTGATACAACAGGAGAAAAAACGGAAGAAAACATGGTGTTTCCTTCCTTGTGATCCCTGATTCCTGGTACCAGCTCTATTCCTCTTCCCGTTTTTGTCAGTGGAGTTCAAGGAGAAGGATTTAGTTCTTCCACTTTTCCAGTCCCATCACAATGCCTCCAACAGCGTTATGTGACCTTTGTTGATTCTTCTAGTGATCATGACTTGCTCTTCCTCACTGCAGCAGTGACTGGCCAGGTGGTCTTGGAGCAACACACCAGGGATCTGTCTGTGCGAGAGGGAGATGGAGTCACCTTCCAGTGCAGCATGAGTGGAGACAGTATGAGCAGCTACTACATGTTCTGGTACCGGCAGGGACCACGTGGCACTCTGGACTGGATTTACCGTGAGGATGATGCCTATGGAGAAGGTTTCCAGTATCGCTTTAAAGGATCAGTGGAGAGCTCCCAGAACAGATTCACACTGGAGATCCAGGCAGCAAAACAAGGGGATGAAGCAGTGTATTACTGCAGTGCTGACTCACCCTGAAGCAGCTCTGCAGCAGGTTGGACCTAAAACTGGCTGACAGAGAATGCAGATTTCTCAGCATTTCTTTATAAAAACCGCTAAGCAGATGTTAGTGTCACGCAATGGCAGGTGCAGGAAACAGATCTTTGGTGTGTTTGCAGTGAAAGCAGCAAAGTGAAGTGTGATGATGGGCTGAGAGCATTTATGATGCAGGAGGATCTGTTGTGGGAACTCCAAAAGCTGTATGGTGAAGTGCAGGCTGGTGCACTTTGCCTGGGCTCCTGTCCATCATGACCCAGATTTTCCTCCATGGCTTGGTTGCCAAGCTCTAGGATCATGGAGATATGGTAGCGTAGCTCATAGAAGTACTGTAGTGGATAGAGACAGACTGTTTAGGAAAGAAAGTCTGGGAAAGTGAGGAGGGAGAGTTGCCCTTCCTGGGAAAGAGCAGCTGGAATTCATGGAGTTCATGAACAATGCCTAATCTTGTCTGCTGGGATAGAAGAACTGGTGCTGAATGTGAAGGTGAGGGGTAGCCTTGGCTGCAGTGATGATGCAGTGTTTGAGCTCAGGATCCAGAGAACAGAGAGCAATGCAAAAAGTAGTACCAAAGACCTGGACTTCAAGAGAGCAGAATTTGGGCTCTTCAGGGATTTTCCTAGAAGAATCCAATAGAATATGATCTTGGACAGAGGAGGGGTCCAGGAGAGGTGCTTGATTTTCAGAGATCACCTCCTTCAGGCTCAGGAATGTTTCCTCTTGAGGAAGCAGAAGGTCAAGCAAAGCTGGTGTGGGGAGGTTCTTCTTTGACTCATTCTTTGCAGAATATATTGGCTTCTAGAATTTCCAGGTCTCTGACCCCATTCAGAGTGTCCCAAGCCAGGAAGACTTATGTCAGTGGAGGAGGATAATACCAAGGCATAGTTAAAGAACCTGGAGGAAGACAACTCTACAGGGACTCACAGGGTGGCCCACCAGTGCTGAGGGAGATGGCTGATGTGACTGTGAGGTGACTCTCGGTAGTCGTTGACATTTCACTGTGATTGGGAGAGGTTTCTATGTACTGAAAGAAAGAAAAGGACAATACCATTGTCAAGAGGGAGAATCTGAGGACCTTGGAGTCCTGGAGGCTTGTGTTGCTACTAGAGACTGAGGTGACTAAGGCATTCAGTACCTTTGTCCAGGTCCTACACCCCATTCTAGAATGGCCTGCATTTTCCATAGCCTTGTTGTCTGTTCAGGCAGGCCTCCTGGCATTTTTACCTGACTCCTTACTCATTGACTTGGGCTGTTCTTGAACTCAGCACTGCTTAGACTCTGGACTACTGCATCCACTTGTGGCTCCCCAGCACAGGAAAGACATGGACCAGAGCAAATGTAATGATGGGCCATGACGACAAGGAAAGGAGCATCTGACTTACAAGGAGAGCCGGAGAGAACTGAATTGCTTTAGCGTACAAAAGAAAATGCTGAGGGAGGATTAATCAGTGTGTGCATGAATACCTGATGTGTGAAGCAAAGAAGATAGAGCCATAGTTTTCACAGTGTTACCCAGTCATAGAATATGTGACAACAAGCACAAAATGAAACGTAATATAAAGGAACCAAAATGTTTTTTTGATGTTGAGGTGATGATTCAAAAAGGAACTAGACAATGTTGTGGACAGCCTACCATGGTGGCCTGGCCCAAGATGGCAACTCAAGCCAACACAACCGCTCACTTACTGCATCTACAGTGGGATGTGAGACAGATTCAAAAGGGTAAAAGTGAGAATATCTCTTGTGTTGAGATAAACACAGTTCAATAAGCAAAGCAAAGGTGTCACATGCAAGCAAAGCAAAATACAGAATTAATTCCCAACTTTCCACTGGCAGGTGGCTGTTTACCTATTTCCAGGGATGTGGGCTTCATCATGTGTGATGGTTAGTTCAGATTAACATCCTCCCTTTATCCTTATTTCCCTCAGATTTTATTCCTTCACACAATGTCATGCTGTATGGAATATCCCTTTGACCAGTTTTGGTCACCTGTAGAGTGTGATAGCAACATGAGAAACACAGGTGGCCTTGACATTGTGTAAGCTCTGTTGAGGAATAGCTAAAACGTTGTTCCATTTGCACCACAGATTTGGCCATAAAACATTGCATCTGCCCACACAGGCTGCTGTGTAGAAAATTAACTCTATCCCAGACAGACCCAGGACACCTACTATAGCTGATGCAGCTTGAGGCAGGAGGGTTAAATTAGACTTTTCAAGGGGAAGGGAGAGCCCCCATTAGTCTTTTCCAGATTCAACTCCCTCCTCTCCACTCCGTCCAGGAACCCTGCCTCCAGCAGCAAGCTCTGCCCAGCAGTAGCCTCCCAGGCTTCTGGGAGCAGCCAGTCAACTAGTCAAATGGGGATCCATGTTAATCCCCATCCTTCCATAGCCAGGCTCTGAGTTTATGTACATGGTTTTACAACCTCGTCACATGTGCATGTACCTGGGTCTGCAACCTTACAAAAGAACATCACAACATAAAATCTAACAAGACCACACACCATACGTACAAAAGATGACAAGAATTCATAACCATAGTGAATAGCTCTCCTGACTCCTCCTTGCGCCACTTTTTCGCCCACCCATATTACTTTTGTATCACTTGCATATTTCTCTCTGGAGTTCCACTTTTGAAACTTGTAGCCAAAAGGGAAAGTGTGTTTTCCTCAACACTCTTCTAAAACGCTGTTTCTGCAGGTCATCAGGGACTTACCAATTCCAATTTCAGTTTTCCCTTTTGCCTTGGAACATTTCACCTGTGAATTTGCCTATGAGTCACAGAATCACAGGAAGGTTGAAGTTGGAGGGCACTTCAGATCATCTGGTCCAAGCTCCCTACTCAGGCAAGGCCACCTAAAGCAGGTGTCCCAGGACCACACCCACACAACTTGTGAATATTGCCAAGAATGGAGACCCAACAGCCTCTTTGGGCAACTTGTGCCAGTGCTCAGACACCGTCACAGTGAAAAGCTCTTTCCTGACTTTCAAATAGATTCTCCTATATTTCAGCTTGCATACGTGGCCCCTTGGCCTATCATTGAGCGCCACTGCAAAGAGCTTGGCCCAGACATCCCTGCACCCTCCCTTCATAGGTTGCGACACATTGATGAGACACCGCTCAGAGCCTTCTCTACACCAGGGTCAACAGTCCCAGCTCTCACAGCACTTCCTCATGAAAGAGGTGTTGCAGTCGCATAACCATCTCTACGTTGTTTCTCCACTCTCTCCTCTGTGCCCGAGACTCTCTTGTCCTGGGAAGACAAGAAGTGGAGCCAGTACTCCAGGTGTGACCGCAGCAGTGCTGAGCAGAGTGGAAGGATCCAGCATCTGACCTGCTGGCAATATGCTGTCCAATGCATCCCAGGATACCATTAATCACCTTTGCCGCAAAAGGCACATTTCTGCTCAATCAGTTGTCCAAGAGAACACTTGGGTCCTTTTCTGACAACGTGATTTCCATCTGAGCAGCTCCCAGCCTGCCCTGATACATGGGCTTGTTCCTCCTCAGATGCAGGGCTTTGCTCTTTCCCTTTTGTAGAACTGCAGGAGGTTCCTGTCAGTCCATTTCTCAGGCTGTCGAGGCCCCTCGTGAATGGCAGCACGGGCCTCGGAGTGTCTTGGTCCCGCGCGGACAGGAGTGAGGTCAGGGCGGGCTGCGGTGCGGGGCACGGGGAGGGTCC
>VWYH01009796.1:0-24463 GCA_013399365.1 Pampusana beccarii
GACATTCTGGGATTCTGTGTATGTGGCTTCACACACATAAGTATGAGGGTTGTCCTCGTGGATGAATGTATGTTTTTGCAAGCGTATGCCTTCATGTCTGCTTTTGCAGACATATGGGCATTTAGTTGGGCACATAAGTGTACAGGTGCTGGTGTGTTTTCACACTTGTTCCTGTTTGTGGAAAGGCTTGTGCCCATGTGTAGGTGCACAATCGTGTGTGCATGTGGAAAGCTACAAGAGAAATATGCTATGTAAGGCTCCAACAGAAGAAGAAGGCAGAACTGAAAGTTTTTCCTTGCAACATGGACACAACTTTGAAGACTCTTGAAAACCTACAAGAAAAATGCTACCAAAGAACTTTGATAGCTAAAGAAGGAGAGTCCGTGGCTTCCCGAGTTTGACCGTGATGCAAACGTTTGTAATTGTTTTATACCTGATGCACATAGCTGTATGTGACTGCGTGACTGAAGGCGTATGCAGTTGTCTGTGTATATACTCAGTATACACACAAACACAGAGGCAGACAAAGGCACTGGTGGGTCCTGGAGGAGGTGAGAAAGTTGCCGGGGGGGGGGTGAGGAGAGCAAGGGGAGATGGGGGACAGAGGTGGAGAGACAGCAAAAACCTGGGTGTTGTCAGGGAGGACATGCCGGCTGCAGGTGCTGGTGTGGTCAATGGTGGCTGAGCAGGTGTTCAGGCCAGGAGCAGCCCCTGGCTTGTGCAGATGCTGGTGAGGTCACAGGCCCCAGAGTAGGTGACAGACATGAACAGGTCACTGGCCTGTGCTGGTCCCCAGTGGAGCAGAAATCCCCCTGCAGCTTCTGGAGCTCCATGGAGGAGCAGTGTCACGGTTTAACCCCAGCCAGCACCTGAGCCTCACAGTGCCACTCGCTCACTCTCCCTCCAGCAGGATGGGGCAGAGAATCAGAAGAGTAAAAGTGAGAAAACTTGCTGGCTGACAGTTTAATTGGGAAAGTAAAAGCTGTGCACACAAGCAAACTGGCACCACTACCAATGGCACTGCAATCGGCACCTCTGTCCGTGTGGTGCTTACTCCTGGCACAACCCTGGGGCTGCTGGCTGGCCCAGGGGCTCCTCCTGCATCTCCTGCACTGAGGCAGTGACCAGGGAGCCACCAGCACAATGTGGTGGTGACATGGGGCCGGTGCTGCAGTGGGACGGCCACCCGCCTCCTGTGTCTGGGGCCAGCCAGTAGCTGTGGAGCCTGGGCAGCAATGTGGGTGTCAAGGAGGCACCCCAAAAGTCAGTTTTAGGTGGACAACAAGTCCCAAAGCAGACTTTATTCTAGCCAGAAAAGCATAGCCAGTAAACTAGAAACAGGATGTATACAATTATTTATCATTTCAACAACATAAAATTCAGGCTCGGATATCAGTTGAGGAGATTATTTGGGTACGACAACATAAGAATAACAAGGATCAACAATGTGCACGCATTCACTCACGAGAAACAAAACTAGAGGCCTCTCACCCATGGGTACCCAGAAGAAGTAACTACTCACCTGGATCAGGCGAGGGCTCTCACTTGCCTGGAGTAGGCCAGGAATCACTTGCCTGGGTTAGGAAAGGACTCATTCCAGGATATATCCAGTAGAGAAAAATAACCGCTCACCACAGGATGAGGTGAGGTGCTTTCAATCCCGGGAAGTCTCCTTAGATGGCGTCCCAGCCTAAGGGGAGAGCTCTGATTCACAGACCTGCTGCTCCAAAAAGACCACTCCAAGGGGGGCTTTGGCAGGGGCCCCATTTCATAGCCTGTTCAGATGTGGCTGTGGGCATTACAACATGGTCCAGAAGCTTCTCAGCTTCTCTGGACACCTTCTTTGTTGAGGACCTTGTCAACTAACTGAAGGTCCCACCCCTCCTGGCCCCCCAGCTGGTGGAGGTGAAGTCACCCAGCGCTGGGGTAGGGGAGGATGAGACTGTCAGCACCTTGGCACCACCTTAGGTGCGTGTGTCTGTACAGGCACAGCGGGGCACAAAAGGCGCTAAAGAGCCATCAACTGCCCCAGTGAAGGCTCCAGATCTCAGGGGAATGTGCAGCTGCCACACAATCCACTTGATGATCACAGTCATGATCTGGCAGGCTACTTCGGAGTGGTGGTGGTGTCACCTCTTGCCTCCAAAGTCAAAAGGGGGCACTCTGTTGGGTGAGTTTTAATGCCCACTGTGGGGAGTCAGTGAGCAGCACTGTGGATCATCAGGAGCCACAGCCACAGCCGGAGCCACCACTGTGGCCAATGCCACTACCGGAGTCGCTCTCACTGCCGCTATGAGCGGAACCGCTGTCGGTGGTACAAAAGGAGCGGCTGGTGGCGGGGGACATGCTGCTGCCGCTGAACTGACCCCAGCTCTGGGAGTCTGTGTAGCTGGTGTCCCCCAGAGCCCTGGCTACCACCACCACCGTACCAGTGCAACACCACAGCCCTGGTTCCACCAATAGAGCTGGAATGGCGCCACAAGGGGGTGTGTGTGTGTCTGGTGTCCCTGTGGCCCAGTTGTGTGTCCCATAGCTGGGTGTCTGTGCTGGGGGCGTGTATCCCATGGGTGGCATGTCCAGGACAAGCACACGTCTCCATGGATGGAGATGCCCCTGCCTCTCTCCTCCTGTGATGGGTCTGACTAGTCCCAGCCCTTCACCATGCTCCACCTCATCTCCATGACCCAGCCTATCTCTATGTCCCAGCTCCACCTCCATGTTACAGTTCATCTCCAGATTCCCAAACTGAAATATTGTACTAAGTAATACAAAATCACTATCATCAAGGACCATTTTTAAGATTTAAAAGTATTTGTGACTTTTCTAAGAACATTTCTTATGTATATTCACCATAAACGTTCTGCCTTAAATCTTCAGTAGTGCCTTGATATGGTTAACACATAGCACCAGGGGAAAAAAAAAAACCCACCACACAAACCCAAACAAAACAAACCAACCAACCAAACAACAAAACACACACAAAAAGAAACAACAACCACCACCACCAACAACCAACAAACAAGAAACCAAGCTGTCCTGGGTCATTGGGGGGAGCAACGAGAGGAAGTGGTCTGAGTCAGGTGACCATGAATTGAACAATTGGAGTATTCCATCCCATTCATGACATCCTGGATATAAAAGGTGGAGACCAGAAGGACTTTTCTCTCTTCTGCTGTGTCTTCTGCTGCTTTGCTTTGCTTCTTCTTCATCTCTGCTTCTTTCTGCTGTCCCTGCAAGCTGAGGCCTCGTGACAGACTGAATCTAGTTCCAGTTGGCTGCAGGGTCCTGCCGGAGTAGTTGCTGGGAATTGCAATGTTTATTTAGTAGCATTAGTAAAACATTTTCAAATTTTCCAACTCTCTTCTCTCTGTCCTTGTTTTCCTTTCCTCTCAAAATCGCCTGTCCTTACTGAAAAGGGGGCAACGGGGCGGGGAGGGGGAAGGAGGAAGAGGGTTAAGAAAAATATGTCTGCAGTGTTTTTTTATTGTCTCCCTGTGATCCAGCCACCACAGTCAGTTCGTCCTTGGTGCCACACACACACAGCACCTTCTTCCATCACCTCCTCCTGGTGAACAGTTTTCCAGCCCCTTCCACCTCAGCCCAGCTCGGACACCTGCACTCCGGCTCAGGGCTGACTGGGGCTGGTGACCCTTGGGGCAGCAGCAGGAACTACTCTGACTCTGGTTGTGGGGCTGTCCCTGGGCTGAGCACTGCGGCACAGGGCTGGTGAACCGGGCCATGCTGGTGCTCGGGGTAGTGTGGTTGACAGGTCGTCCCTGGCCTGTCTGTACTGGGAGACATCTGCTCCTATGCCTGCAACAATCCTAGTCCTGGTCCTGACCTAGTTCTCGACCCTGGTCTCTCCTCATCCACAAGTATACGTTATTTTTTTTCCTAATATTGAAGATATTTCAGGTAGAGGGAGAATCTGTTTGGAAGTTTTGCAGTGTGGGGACAGAGGCCAGTTGGCTGTGGCCCTCGGGGGTGGGGGCTGTTTCTGTTCTGTGCCCTTGGCCTGGCTCTCACAGCTGGGAAGGGGCTTTCCAAAATCCTGCTGGAAGGAGCCAGATGTGGCCGCCCCTAGCATGGCCTCAGCGTCTGCGGCCAATGTGCCTTCCAACCATCTCTTCACAGCTGGACATTGCCCAAGAGTCACTGCGAGTGTTGCTGTTCTCCTTCAGGCAGCGTGGTGCTCACCAAGCATAGCCAGAGCTGTTCCTGCGCCAGGAGAAGACTTCACACAGACAGTTCCCATCAGCTGTCCAGCTCTGGAAGGTCCAGGTAAGAGGCCACAGAGGGGACACTGACTGGTTGTCACTTCTCTTGCAGGAACAGGATTTAACAGCAGAAGAGGGTCCATGAAGTCAAAAAGCACATCAGCTGGTACAGTCATGATGACAGTAGAGGGAGAAAAGAAAGAGATGCAGTGACCTGGCTGGGACAACGCTTCTAACATGACAACTGCCACGCAAACACAGGAGCAGTGTTGCGACCACGACGGTCCTTTCTCCACCCCTTGTTCTACCCCGTGGACGTCAGGCTCACGTCCCACATGATCCAATACGTCCTCACCAACCACCGCTCCCCTTCCCATCCTTTGATGTAACACACAGTTTCCCTCAGTCCATGGGCCGCCCCTCTAAAACATCCATAAAATGTCACAACAACCCGTTAACCTCATGGAGGTCATGGCTTTGGGCTCTGTCTGTTCCTTGGCCACTCTGGCAGCAGAGGTGTCTGTTTGATGTGGTCACAGGCACCTCCCAGCTGCTTCCTGTAGCATCCCGGCTGTAATTTTGCTGCAGCAGCCGAGTGCTCTTCTGCAATCCAGGATCTCTCCTGCTCTCCTTCCTCTCTCCTTTCAGGATCTCGAACCCCCGTGTTTTGTGGTTCCCAGAGACAAAGCTCCCACTGATTACCGTGTCCCAAAGCCACGTCTTCCCTGCCAGCGAAGACCAGATCTATCTCTGTGTCCTCCCAGCTTGTCCTTCCAGTGCTTGTAGTAAGAAGCTATTCCTGATGCCCTCCAGAATTCTCCTTGACCGCTTATGTCCTGCCATCTTGAGGTCAGATCTCGGGGCGGTTTGGGAAGCTTGCTGGCAGAGCTGCTGTGTCTTACTGGGTTTTCTGTGTTTCCCCGCTGTTTAGGCAGGAGGAATCAAGGAAGACAGCTCCACTTGGAAGATTCTGACAGCTCCTCTCAAGGTTGGCTAAAACTCAACCTCATGGTAATGAGCTTTTGCTGGCACTCTTGTGGGTGGCATCAGCAGGGGGCTTGCGTGAGCAAAGGCCTTACACAATCAGCGGGGCTGGTGTGGCCTCAGTGTCCCTGCTGAGAGGGTTCCTGCTGTCCCCGAGCAGGGACGATGTGAGGGCTGTGCTCCAGTGTCCCAGCAGCAGCCCCAGTCCTGCTGGCCACCAGCAAGCCCTGGTTCATGGCAAGGCCAGCACCCTGTGCCCATGAACCCCAAATCTCCCCCCTCACCCTGGGGCCCTCTCTTCCCATCCTCCCCGTGCAGTGATTGCCGCCCTGCTGCCAGCTTTGCTGTGGGCACTGGGACCAGTATTATGCGATATATTAATCAATGACTTGGATGAGGGAATAGAGTGCACTGTCAGCAAGTTTGCTGATGACACAAAACTGACATACCAGAAGGCTGTGCTGCCATCCAGTGAGACCTCGACAGGCTGGAGAGTTGGGTGGGGAAAAATTTAATGAAATATAGCCAGGTAAGTGTAGAGTCTTGCAACTGGGCAAGAACAACCCCAGGTTCCAGTATAAGTTAGGGTATGACCTGTTGGAGAGCAGTGTAGGGGAAAGGGACCTGGGGGTCCTGGTGGACAGCAGGATGACCATGAGCCAGCACTGTGCCCTTNGCATCTCCCTTATGAGGAAAGGCTGAGGGAGCTGGGGCTCTGGAGCTTGGAGAAGAGGAGACTGAGGGGTGATCTCATTCATGGGGATCAATATGGAAAGAGTGAATGTCATGAGGATGGAGCCAGGCTCTTCTCAGTGACAATCAGTGATAGGACAAGGGGCAATGGATACAAACTGGAACACAAGAGGTTCCACACAACTGCAACAGGTTATTCCAGTGGACCAAAGGGAGATTCACTGCCACATGATGTCATGCTCAGCATATAAAGCTGGGTGAAGAAGAAAAAAGGGGGAACGTTCAGGGTGATGGCAGTCTTCCCAAGTAACTTATGCGTGATATAGCCCTGCTTTCCTGGAGATGGGCTGAACACCAGACTGCTGATGGGAAGCAGTGAATGAATTCCTTGGTTTGCTTTGTTTGCATGCACAGTTTTTGCTTTCCATATTAAAATACCTTTATTTCAACTGACAAGTTTCCTCACTTTTACCCTTCCAATTCTCTCCTCCATCGCACTGCAGGGGAGGAAGAGTGAGTGAGCAGCTGTGGTGCTTAGTTACCATCTGATGTTAAACCATGACAGAAATTCTAGAGGCCTCTGGGCCCCTGTTCCAGTACTGGACTGTTCATCAGGTGATTTCTGTCTTTTCATTCCTTATGTCAAGTTTGTCTACCATTACACAACTCAGTGTAAGACTCATAGCAGCAGAAGATGACTAGTGGAGTTCAGGTCTTTATTTTTTTTAAGCTAATTCCACACAGTGACACTGTCAGTAGTCCATGGGGTCTAGCAAGGGATTTCTCAACCCTGGGGTGGTCATCTCTTCATCAGTTGTGTCAGTCTCTAGGGCCCATTGACTACTGACCATGCTTTGATTATTTCCCTTTAAGGCTACATTGGTCAGACAGAACTTGAGGTAGCTGTTGGCATTAAACTACTTAGGGTCAATGAAGATGCTCTTGAGTACAAAGACAGCATGGTGGGGCATGAGATAACAGGAACGTCTCAGGAGACCTTTCCCCTTCTTGAGGAGGATGAAAGCCAGGGTGGACACATGGTTTTGTTTGAGCAAATATGATATGCTTTGTTCAGGTGACCACACACCCCAGTGGGACTTTTGGTACTATTTGGAACTATTTCACATACTCCGTAGTATCACTTTTTCCATAGGAGTCTCTTCAAGGCAATTCTCACTTCCTTATTTCTCAGGCTATAGATGAGAGGGTTGAACATGGGGGTCACAATTGTGTAAAACAGGGCCAGGTATTTGTCGGTGTCTACAGAATCCCTTGACCATCACTTTAAATAGGCGACTGTGGCCGAGCCATAGAAGAGCGTCACCACTCCGAGGTGTGAAGAGCAGGTGGAAAAGGCTTTGTGTCTGCCCAGAACTGAAGGTATTTTTAGAATTGCCCTGACAATATTAATGTAAGAAAGAATTATTAAGGAGAAGGGGAGGACTGCAAATACCAGGATGGTGGTGTATGGCATCACTTGGTTCCAGAAAGTTTCTGCACAGACCGGCTCCAGCAGAGGAGGGACATCACAGAAAAAGTGATGAAGGTTATGGGATGCACAGAAGGGCAAACTGAACACCTGGTAGGTCTGTCCTATTTGCACGGGTACAACAGCCACCCATGACCCCACCACCGTCCTGATGCAGAAACCTCTGCTCATGATGATGGTATAGTGCAGGGGGTCACAGATGGCTACGTAGAGGTCATAGGCCATGGCAGCCAGGAGAAGGCATTCGATGATGCCCAACAAAACCAGGAAATACAGCTGGGCAGCACAGCCAAGGAAGGAGATCCTGCCGTCTGCCATCAGGAAACCCAGCAGCAGTTTCGGCAGAGTGACTGACGTGTAGCAAATCTCCAGGGTAAACAAGTTCCTCAGGAAGAAATACATGCGGCTGTGGAGACTTGAGTCCGCCACTGTGATGAGTGCAATCAGGCCGTTCCCTGTGAGGACCACGAGGTAGATCACCAGGAAAACTGTGAAGCACAGGCCCTGCAGGCTGGAGTGGTCAGAAAATCCCAGAAGAATGAATCCAGATCCAGCGGTGTGATTCTCCAAGCCTTTTCCTTGGGGCATTTTCCCTATACAGAACAATCCAAACAACAGGCTCTTATAAGATACTGATGGCCTGTCCACAACCACACACCCTTCAAGCCTAGAGACTTCAGCATCAGCATACATGTGACTGCAGGATTAGATGAGATTGACCAAGACCTGCATAAATGTTTGGAAATCTAACATCATTTGTTTGCTGCAGATGGGTTTGTAAAGAGAGGAAAGAAAAGAATCCTTGAGCCTGAATGACACTTTTTCATCTTATGCTTAAAAGAAACTCGACTTTCTTTTTTAGAGGTGAGTTTATTAAATATATTAACTGGTGATGGATGAGAAAAATGGAAGAAAATTGATAAATACTAGCACCTCTAAGAACAGTCTTGCTTAAGAAACAGTCTTACATGGTGAAGAGTGAATCCCGTCAGGACTGAAACAGGCTTCTATCTGTCAATGAATCCAGTGACACTGATGCACCCACACAACATTTTAACAAGACAGATAAGCAGCAGTTTATGCATAAAACAAGTTTTCAGGGTGCTAAAAGACAACTTTGTGTAAGCCATAGAACTTCTTCATGCAATTTTCAGTCATACAGAGAAGAAAGTGATTAAAAGTGAGAGATCTCCCGATGATACCCCATTTTCCTTAACAGGTCAGGCTTTTATAATTTCTGAATGAGCCCTGAATTATTCAGCATTCCTAAACTTGCTGCTCTGTCACTTGGATTTCTGACAGATTACAAATCCAGCTGAGGGCCCATTCACTGTGGTCCCAACCCTGCAATGCTTCCCAGTCCCCTGTAAGCCCTTGCAGAAGCAGAGCAGTGGGAAAACGAGCCTTCCCTTTGCATTCTCCACCTTCCCAGAGCACAAGGACATCTTGCTAGGTGCAGCTGAAGGCTGTGAGCTACAAGCAAGCAGCACTGCGATAGCAGGTTGCTTCTTATGCAGAAGAGGCTCAGCTGAAATCTTTTTAGGAATCTCAGCTTGACATGAGGAAGGAATGTCCTCTTCCAGGCACAGGACTGAGACTGCTGGCTGTGCCTCCCCAGCTATCACAACCTCCCTTTGAGAAGTCTTCTTAAACTCTAATGATGAGAACAACAGGTCAGAAAACATGTGATAACAGCATTTAGATTAGCTAAGTGAA
Organism: Pampusana beccarii; assembly: GCA_013399365.1. Classification (NCBI taxonomy): domain Eukaryota; kingdom Metazoa; phylum Chordata; class Aves; order Columbiformes; family Columbidae; genus Pampusana; species Pampusana beccarii. The sequence goes on from VWYH01009796.1 coordinate 9,100, forward strand.
AAACACGGAGTGGTTTTCTCAAGAGAAAAACCCGAATTCACAAAAAACCACATGGTCCTAGTAGTTCAGCTATTTCTCTAAGGTATTTCCACCTTTTTCCCATGAGTTTTTTTCTATCTCATAGAGATGCTGTTTAAAATTTCCAAGATAAGAATTGGGTTTGCATAAGGGAAAAGTCATGATGATATTTTTTTAATCTACGTATTTATTAATATAAAAGTAAAGAAAAATAGAATATTTTTATTTTCTGAAATAACTGTAAGATACCCACACTTATTTTAAATTAAGGCTTTAACTCAAAGCAACCATTTACCTGCAGATTATCTACATACCAGCATTTCCTTCTTGTTTCAAAATGTCCTCAAACATATAGCCTATTCTTTTTAACTCTCAGTGCTTCACAGGATCAGAGGTAGAGCACGGTTCAGGCTAGCTTTGCTCATGGGAAACTGCTAGAGAACTTCTTATATTGTGCCCGTCCCACAGGCAGCACTTCTCAAAGCTGAAGAAAGCCCGTTCCAGTGAGCCCAGCCAAGCTGGACAGATGCCTGTGCCTGCTTCTGGCAGTGTCTGTGCTGCCAGACTATATCTACACTTCAGAGCCTGCCGGCAGGGATTTACCGTTGCCAGGATCTGAGAGGCAGGAGCACACACCTCTGTCCAGGATGCCGCAGGAGGCAGTGGTGACCTTTTTTCTGTCCGTTTTTCACCTGGAAACAACCTGGATTTGGTTCTCTGGGCACCTCTCTGTCACTCTCACCTGGTTATATGACAGTAAGCAGCCCCAGGAGAGAAGGTGGGGACGCTGATGCTGCTGCTGCTCCTGCTTGGACACCCATAATGCCATGAACAATTTTAGAAAGACTGTCAGAATCACGGGTGTTAATCTGAGGAGCAACTTCCAGCATAACCATAGGCCTTTAAAAAGTAGAAAAAATGAGACATGAGGTTTAGCTGCTCAAAGAAAAAGTACCCAACTTGTGGGAGGAAAAACAAATTAAACAAGAAGGCAAGCAGGGCAGTGGAAAATAAACCAATTCAATCTGTGCTTAACTTCACTGTGCAGCAACAGAAAAGGCTTCTCAGTACCTCCAACTCTCTGGGTCTCAACATGTGCCTGTGCTCCATGTTATCCCCAAGACAGAGGTGGTCCTGAGAGGTTGAACTCTGACTGCTTGTGGTGCCTACAGGCTGGTTCACATCTAGAAAGGGCCTGGAGAGGAAGATTGGGTTTGAGATACATGCATGGGAAGCAGCAAAGTACTGTGTCATGTCACCACACTGCAGATATTTATATTTGTACAGAATAAATTGACCTCAATGCCTTAACTGGTCTGAATCATTAACTGAGTCTGACCTAGGCAGTCTTGGTGGCTTCGTAGCCAACAGCACAAATAACCACTCCAGAGGACAGTAACTCCTGCCGTTGTGTGAGGTTAATGTTGTCCCTGATTTCTTGCTCTGAAACCCTCCATGTGACTCAACAGCTTCCAGTCTGTCCTTTGGGGTTATCTAACAAAATCGGGGTTAAGACAAGAAGGTGATCTTCCACCAAGACCAAAAGACCCAATAATGAGAAATGCTATGAAGTGCTGTTTCTTGGACAAATCCAGGCACTGCAAGGTGATTTGCTCCTCTCAGAGCTGTAGGATTATAAACACAGAGAGTGACTGGGGTCAGCAGAGCTACTCCAAGAGGTCATTGCACAAGAAATGTCCCACCCACAGCCTGGATATCTAGGTAACTAAGCTCTTTGTACAATCATCAAAGAAACAATGGACATAGTATATGAGAAACATAAAACGGGTGGTCTGATCTATGAGTCTGATTTGGGTGACACACAGCGGTGCCTACAGCCTCCAGTTCATGAGGCAGTAGAGGGCAGCTGCTCGTGCCATCAGGCCTTGAACCAGCACTGACGAGATGATACCAGGGTGCTCATCTGTCCATCCCATATACCCAATTATATTTTATCCTGATGCTGTTACCACAGTAATCGTTGCCTGATATGAAATTACAGATATCGTTACACAGGTGCTGTTGGCTTTGCAAGATGTATTAAGACGCACGTTAGGTTAGTTAGGATTTGGGTTCAGGTTTGATTTGGATTCAGAGTTAGGGTTAGGGTTGGAGTTAGAGTTATGATTACAGTTGGTTTAGGGTTAGACTTCAGGTTGGCGTTAGTGCTCATTTAGGGATAGGGTTTCGGCTAGAGCTGAGGTTTATGATTAGGGTTTGGGTAGGGCCAGGGTTGGGCAATGGTTAGGGTAAGGTTTAAGACAAAAAGTTTAGTTTGGGGTTAGGTGAGGTTAGGTGAAGAAGCATCTATCTTCCCAAGTTACCATGAATGTTCCCCCTTCACTCTTCTTTCCCCCACCTTTGATTGTTCAGCATGATGTCATACGGTCTGTAATCCTTTGGTCAGCTGGTGTCAGCTGTCCTAGCTGTGACCTCTCCCAGACTCTTGCCCCCTCCCAGCCTGATTGCTGGCAGGGCAACGTGAGAGGCAGAAAAGGCCTCTCTGTTTTAGCAGTAGCTAAAACATCCCTGTGTAACCAACACTGCTTCAGTCACAAATCCGAAGGATGGTACCGTACAGCTGCTATGAAGTAAATTAACTCTACTCCAGCCAGACGTGGCACACCAAATCTCCTGCTCCTTGGCATTTCTGGTAGCAGTTCTGTGTCATTCGCTGCCCATTGCAGACCAACCATCTGCCATACAAATGTGAGTGCCAAACTCCTCTGGTAGCCTTGCATAAGTAGTTAGACCTCAAAGAGCCCAGCAGTGCCTCAGGAAGGTCCTCTCCTCCCCGCGATATTATTCCTCAACTGTTTGTTTTTAGGATCCATGAATGGTGAATAGAGAAACCTGTTCACCCTCTGATGATGCAAGGAAGTTTGGGACTGGGACATCTTAGGTGACCAAGGAGCATTAGCAGGGCTATGAAAGAAGCCAGATGGGTTGTGGGAAATTCACAGGCATTGTCAAATCCCCAGAAAACCACAGATTTGTGGTTAAAGCAACAGCATCTGCTACCACCCCTCTCCACTCACACTGACCCCAGGAAGGTCCCTGGTCAGCACGTGGGGGAAAGAATCTCCTTTGCCAGGCCCTGGGGGTCAGGGCTTGGACATTACGGTGCTAAACAAACATCAAGGACTTGCATGGTACCAGAGGCACCTGTATGTTGCATTTGCCACCTGAAACCAGTGTCTCCAAGTTTTTGCTTAACAAATCCCCAGGGACAGGCACTTCAACTGGTCATTGCCTTCACAGCTTTGTCAATGATGACCCCCAATGGAGACCCCAACGCCCCCAGGAACTCGGGGCTTGCTTCTGCCTTTCACTTCTTCACAGGCTTGTTCGTTCTTTCAGCATCTGCAGTTCAAGAACATGGAACTAGAGGGCTCATGGACATGCAAAAGGCACTAACAAGCCAAGTCTCTGTGCATAATTTTCCTTAAGGCTTCAGTCTTCAAGACCTGTGTGGCTAGAGAGAGATTTCAGGAGTATAGCCAAACATAGAATATGATTTCAGTAATAAATAATAGTAAACCAGGTTTTCAAAAGGAAATTCCTTCAGTGTTCTTTACTGTTCCTCTTAGAGAACAAATGGTATCAGCCTTCTCCAGTTCACCTAGATCTGGAGCATCTCCTGATGACACACCTCCCGTTTTCCTTCTCCTTCCCTTTTTATCATCTGCCACCTGGGATTTGCACTATGCTTTCTCAAATCTAAGCTTTTCTTCCATTGAAGTCTACTTTCCACAGTGGATAATCTTAGAGGAAAACCTTCAGTGAGATACCTAGGAAAGGACAGGTACAAATTCAATTAAGGAGTTGGCTAAAGTGCCCTTCAGACAGACTACTGACAGACAGGGCAAGCTTTAAACTGCCTGAAGCTCAGAGCAGCACCTGGGTAGCTGAGAGATCTGAACAAATAGAGAATAATGGGAGGAGGAAAACTGGACAGACACTGGAAAATTTTCAAGTCCAGACGGTCTGCAGAACAGATACCTTTAGAAGTCTGAAGTCTGAGCAAGTCCTGTGGAAACATGTGAAAGAGTAGTGAAAGTCACTACACAGTATCCTGGGCAGAGCAGTGTCATGGGTGTAACAGGAAAGACCAATCTTTCTTCTGAGTGTAGCACATGGGCTGGAAATGTCCATGTTGGCATCGGGGAAAACATTGTCCGTGGAGGAACAGTGTTTGATGCATTTCAGCTGACCAAAAATGTGCTTATATTTCCTTTGAAACAGCTCCATCACCCAGTTCCTCCATCCGAGTGGCACAGCTGTGCTTGTATGTTCAGGCCAGGAAAGTTCTCACCATGCTGGGCAGCTGAGAGAAGTTCCTTCAGCTTATGCACACCCTCTGCAAGGGATGGGATTCATCCTGCCTAGTTTTGATGGTGAGAGCACGTCACCCAAACTGAATTATTTACAGCAACATGGCCATTTGTCAAACACAACTTATGTGGGGCAATGACTCTCAAACACTGCACCTGCAGCTCCATCTCTGTCAGGCAGATCTTGTCCTGGGACCAAATCTCTTGCTTCCTGCTGGGTAATGGTGCTCCCCAACCACCTTCAGTACAAATGTGAGTACCAAATGAGCTCCACTCTGAGCCTTGCACAAGCACTTGGAACTTATAAAGTACGGGAGTGCTAAGGGAGGTATTCCCCTCCCCAGATACTAGTTCGGGGTCCATGAATGTGGAATGGAGAGACATGGTCATTACCAGGGAGAAAATGGAAAGTGCTACTGAGAAACATGGCTGGAGTTGTCCTAATTACAAGCTGTCATTTCCTTTTTTGAACAGAAACAGCAAATGTCCAACAGCAGCTCCATCACCCAGTTCCTCCATCCTGACTCGTAGCCCCTGTGAAGGGAGATCCTGTTCCTCACACATTGCCCAGGACCCTTCCTGGGACAGTGTGATGTGGGGCTGTGCAAGGCCAAGGGTAGGACTGTGGTCTGACACTTTCCAGGTTCCTGGCTGGGGATGAGGAGGCAATGAGGCCCCTGTGCTGTAAGGACAAGGTGTCTCCTCACAGGCATCAGTGTTGGAGACGACAGACATAGCTGAGGGGAGAACAGCTCATGTCTGTCGAGGTCTTTCAATCTTTTTACATCCCTTGATCATCTCCATGACAGCCTGTCCTATGATGTGGCATCACCCGCACCTCTTTCCCTGCAGGCTGGAAATATCCACCCTGCTACTCCACCTTGCTCTTCATCCGAGTATCTTCCTTCCTTTGCTGGTATCTCTGTCCTGCCAGCTGTTCCTTGAAGCACAAAGCCTTGCACTGATGCAGACCCCCTCTAGGTGACCTGCTCCACCATAGCACTGCCCTTCCAGTTACATTCCTTTCTCCTCATGTCCAGCCTGGACCTCCCCAGCTGCGCTTTTTGCCATTCTTTCTCATGCTTTTTCCCACTACGAAGAAAACCTCCACCACCTCTGAAACCACTCTTCAAGCACTCTCAGGCTACTCCTGCACTGCTGCAGCCTCCCCAGCACTGCTCGACCAAAGCAGCCCAGGTCCCTCAGCCATCCCGCACTATGTGCACTAGGTCCTGAACCCTCCTTGGCAGAACCCTACACTCTCTTGTTCCTCCCTACTTCTCCAAACTGGGAAGCTGCACACTGGCACACACCCATGTTTGTGGGGTCACACCAGTGCTGAATTGAATAGGATGAGAACTCCAGGTGTCCGGGTCCCCATGCTCCTCCTAATGCAGCCCCATGTGCAGTTGCTATGTTCAAGGTGAGCATCCACCATGGGCTTGTGTGGCAGCCCTTGTAGTGCCCAGGCCCTTCCCCTCAGGGTCACTCTTTCTTAGTCCTCTGCCCACAGGTATGAGGCAGCTGGGAAAGGGGGGGCCTGGATGCAGCAGAACCTGACTGACATCCCGACTGACCAATAAGAATATTCCATCCCATTAGCATCATGCTTCATGTTTAAGGAGAGTTAGGACTTTCTGGCTAGGTTCTGAGTTGGGACAGAGACCTGTTCGGGGGAATTCTGTTTAGGAATTCCTTTAGTTCAGCCTTTTGCCATCCTGCCATTTGCAGAGGCCTCCGGGCCTTCCTGCCTTTTTACCTTTTCTCTCTCTGGGGTCAGCTGTTCAGGACGAGGGTGCTGCTTCCTGGGACTGGCTACTTGGAGTGGATGGAGTTCATGAGGAATTGCATTATGTATCTTTTATTTTATATTTCGTTTACATTTTATATATAGTAGTAGTAGTATATTAGTGTTATTTTGTTATTAAATTCTGTTGATATCAATCAATCTGTTTCTCCCTTCTGATTCTCTCCCCTATTTGGTAGTGCGGAGTGGGGAGGAGTGATCAAGCAGTTTGGTGGTTATATTGCTAGCTCTGGTAACACCACAACACGTGCCAACACTAGTTCCGCCTGAGCTGCATCCTGCAGTGGGCAAAAAAGACAGCAAGATGTCCACTCTGCAGAGAACTGATACAGGAGAACAAGTTTTCTGTGCAGGGAGGAGATGACCACCTAGAGCATGTCATCACATTCCCCACACAGCTGTCAGTCACCAGCAGCCAGGCAGGCTCCCAGTCAACTGGCCAACAGCAGCCCTTATCGCCCCATGGTGTCCCCTCTGTCCTCTTGCAGGGGACAGTTTTCCTGGAAGAGAGTGAGCTGTGGGGACAGAGGCTGGGGTTACTGTGGGTGGCCTCCTGCCTGAGGTCTGGAGAGCACTTTTCCAGTGACACCAGTGTCTTCTTGACCCTGTGCTGTCCTGGCTCTGCCGGGAGCTGGAGACAATAAACGAGCAACAGCAGTGGCTGGAAATGGCAGCAGAAAAGCTGATCCAGCACCCCTGTGCTGCTGCGGGTTGGATGGGGAGGCCATGGTCCAGCAGATGCAGCCTGACCTGAGGAATATACAGCACCACTGGTCCAGACACCAACACCCTCCATACTCCAACCTCCTTCCATGCAGTTGCAGAGAGGGAGAAGGTTTCCCCTCAGCCTCCTTTTCTCCAGGCTGAAGCCCCCAGGTCCCTCAGTCGCTCCCATCACACTTGTGCCTCGGCCCCTCACCAGCTCCGTTCCCTTCTCTGAACTCGCTCCAGCACCTCAAGGGCTTTCTTGCAGTGAGGGGCCCAAAACTGACCCCAGGATTCAAGGTGTGACCTCACCAGTGCTGAGTACAGAGGGACAATCACTTCTTGAGTCCTGCTGGTCTCACTATTCCTGATAGAGGCCAGGGTGCGGTTGGCCTTTTTGGCCACCTGGGCACACGCTGGCTCATATTCAGCTGCTTTCACCAACACCCACAGGTCGTTTTCCTCCAGGCAGCATTCCAGTCACTCTTCCCTGAGCCTGTAGTGTTGTTGTGGGGTTGTTGTGACCCAAGTGCAGGACCTGACATTTGGCCTTGTTGAACCTCCTACAACTGGCCTCAGCCCAACGATCCAGCCAGTCCACACCCCTTGTATGACCTTCCTACCCTCCAGCAGGTCAAACTCCCACCCAACTTGTTGTTCTCTGTAAACTTAATGAGAGTGCACTCAGTCCCCTCATCCAGGTCATTGGTAAAGACGTTAAACAGAGTTGACCTCAGTGCTCCTCACTGCTGCCACCCTGCAGCGGTGTAAGAGAAGAGCGGATTATGCAGCCTGCCACCTGGGTAGCAGCTTCTTCCCACTGGGTCTCAGTATGGACAGATGCATTTCTCGTGGTCGGTGCTGATCATAAGGAGGCCATGGCTTTCTGCTGGGTGGAAATCATTACTCCCTGGTCGAGCTGGCAGAGCTTCTCCATCCTTCCTGTGTTCTCTTCCGTGCGAACTGCCACACAAAATGCCTTCGAGGAGAAACTGCTAAATTAATGTATACTCTGATTAAGATGCAAAACACGTACCCATAATTAATCAACAGACATGATGAATGCTTTCTAACTACCTGCCAAATGAAGGGATATTTTTCGAATTTTAGATCCTCTTGCATGACAAGCTAGAGACAGAAGATTAAGTGATATATTGTTTAGAAGCAGAGTACTTAGCTTATGTTTAACTAGAAATGGTTAGGTGCATTGTAAGTAAGAAACAAATCGATTACTTACAGAAGTGAGTACTAATTGCACTTGTGAGAAGAGCTGCCAAGGTGGAGAGGTCGATCAGCGGACACGTGAAAACACCCTGGAAACACCCTGAAAGAGACTGTGGTACCGGTATAAGGACACCAGATGGCAGCAAAGACCATGAAATAGCTGACCCCACCTTGATTTTTATGTAATCATTTCCCAGTCCAGGTGTATTGTATGTTAAAAATTGCCCCAAATCGTAATTATTATGCAATAATTGTGTAAATATAAGCAACACAAGAGCATCTAGTCCCTCGAGCACTTATGGAGAATGATTCCCAGAGCTTCCCAGCGCTATCAATAAAGAATGCCACTTAACAGTATAATTGACTTTTGCTGTTAAATTTATTTCTCCGTTTCACCTCCCGTCCTTTGGAATAGTGACTCCTGCCTCTGTGTCGAAAAGGAACAGACTCTGTCACTGAACATCCTGGGCGCATAGGCCAGCTCAGATGGAGACACCTGATAGAACCCTGACATTTATGTGTGTGATGCCAGGAACAAACCCCACTGGCCCAGTGAGATTAATTACCTTGGGCAGGCTCAATGCAAGTGCTCCTGTCCGCTATGTCACCCTTTCCCATGATTCTGGATTGTGTTCTCAAAAGTACCAGAGCAATCAGAGAGGTTCTGGGGTCCTTGGGAAAGGCAAGACGTCAAGCCCATCTTCAAGAATGTCAAGAATGAGGATTGAGAGAGCTGCAGTCTGGTCAGCCTGCCTCCATCCCTGGAAAGGGGATAGGACATGTCCTCCTCCAGGCACCTGAAGGACAAAAAAGGGTCTTGTGAACCAAAATGAGGAGGGAAAAGAAAAGGATGTTGTGTACATAGAATTTTGCAAGACCTTCAACATGGTCTCCTGTTTCATCCTTATAGCCAGATTGATGCTTTTTGGGCTGAAGATGTAGACCCTGGGTGGGAAGCTGGCTGAACAATCATGCCCAAATATCAACAGTGGTACAGGTAGAAAGGTAGACAGTTACCAGTAGCATCTCTCAGTGACCAGCAGTTGGACCAGTCCTGTTGAACACCTTTATTATCCCCCTATGTGATGATAAAGGGTGTATTTTCAGCCTTTCTGTGGATGCAAAGCTGGCTGGAGGCCTTGAACAACCTCGCCTGTTCACCCTGCCTTGAGCAGGAGAGTGACGCAAGATGACATTCAGGGCTCTCTTCAAACCTGGGTTATTCTGTGATTCAATTAATCTTTCCCTTGGAGAAGTTTTTAAAGACAGAATAAGCAGAGGAAACAACAACAAAAAAAAAGAGGTAGAAGATGAGATATGAAAGGTGTCAACATAAATCAAACAGTTCCTGTGAAGAAAGTTTCTCCACTCACGTTGTTAGAAGGAAATAAATTGGATAAATTTTATAAAAAAGCAGGCTTTTCTCCATACAAATACCAAGCCATAAGGAAGGTGATGGATAGGTACGGTATTATGAGGTCAGTTGTGTCTCAGAATCACATAATCCAGTGAGAAGCATGTGAGTGTGAAGGAGACTGTGAGGTCAGTTCTGTCTCTGGAGGTGACAGGCCAGCATCAGGAACATGGCTGGGAAAGTACATCTGCCAAAGTACCCACAGGCCCTATCCAGGAAGACGGCTTGGAAACTGGTTGTCGTGTCCATTCTGCCCCAGTACACGACAGGCCAGCAGCAGGCACATGGTCGTGTCTAACAGAGAAACTGAAAGGCCAGCAGCAGTCCTGGGATTTAGAAGACCATGGTGTGGTTACTTGTCTCTGGTCAGGTAAAAGGCCACAAGAAGCCTAACAGCTTCTGTTCCCTGCTGGAAGGTTAAGTTCTGAAATGTTTGAGATTTCCTTAGCAATGGTAAAGAGCAGGAGAGATAAAAAAGTCAGAAAGTGAAACTTGGAAGGTGGAAACTGGAAAACATGAAGAAGAAATGTCACTCGAAGGGTGTTGCAGTGGAGGAAGTCTTGATCAGACCATGACTTTGTGTTTCGAAGAACAGCCAGTGAGGGTGGAGACACATCAGTGAAGGTACAGAAATGCTGGGTGAGAGCAGGGTGAGGAATTAACATGGGTGTCTACAGTCTGCAGGAAAAGAGGGGCAGGTGTGGGACTGTGTAGAACAGCCTGTGGTGGAAATGGCAAAGAGTGCTGGAAAGGCTGGAAGGCACCAATAGAACCAAGGTCTTTGTCCTCTTGGCCATGGCAGTTATCTCTACCACTGAGGCCTAGGAGAAGACGTGTTGTCCTCAAGGCACTGGGGCCTTGTTGCCTTGTTGCAGCCCCATGGGGAAGCTAGAAGTTGTTGTACTAGCATTGTCCTTCCCTTGGCCTTGCACACCCACATCCCACAGCCCCAGGAAGAGCCCTGAGCCATGTGTGAGGGACAGGATCCCCCTTCCCATTGCCTGAAAGTCATGGGATCTAAAGTTCTCCTTTCTGCTTCAGAAAGAAAACCGAGAGGTTTCTGAGCATCAGAGCCACCTGCACAGGGCCTTGGCCCACTTGTCATCAATTATCTGCTCTAACCTCCAATTATCTGCTCTAACAAGTCCCTGGGGAGGCTTTGTCAGGAGCAGCCCTCAGTGGGGTTCATTAATGCTTCAAGGAACTTTGGGTTTTGCTTTTGCCTTTGGCTCCTTGAGAGCTTTGTTGAGTCTTTTCTCAGTACCTGGCGTTCATGAACTCAGCCTCAAAGACAACACAGGCTCATTAAAATGCCCAAAAGACCTCACAAGCCATGTCTCTCCCATGATTTTCTCCAAGTATTGAAGACTTGTAGGACTAAATAGAGAGGTTTCAGGATGGTGGGTAAGGAGGACTTTTTCAATGAGCACTTGGAAGAAGTGACAGAAGAATTCTCCCATGGATACTGGTACAGTGTCTCCTAAGGAGGTTGGACAGGTGGGAAAAGCAGTTCCATGAGGCCAGACACAGGATGGACAACATTGCTCCTCACCTTTCCAACTTCCCTATTCTGCTTATTGGCTCCAGGGAGTTACATCACTTTTCTTTACATCAGGCTTCTCCAACAAAGTGTCCACTTGATGGTTACAGCTTCTCTGCAGGTATTCCTACCTGCTTTCATTAGAGAACTGGATGTAAACGGGCACTGAGGGTTTTTGAATTGGTAGAACGAAAGAAAACAAGTCAAAAAACCCCACAGTAGACCTTAATGAACAATAGAAGATACTTCTCAGTTGTATAGTTAGTTTAAGCAACTTCCAGTGAGGTCCACCACCACAATTGAAGAGTTGCCTGTATGAGAGCGACGGCTGACAGACAGTTCAGCTTTACCTGCCTGAAGCTCGAAGCAGAGTGAGAGTTGAGAGGGCTCTGAATAAGCAAAGAGTAAGACGAGGAAGAACCTCTGGAGAGCAACAGAAAGTGCAAATGTCCAGACAGGCATCTGAAGAGATGAGTTCAGACACGGGCAACTGAATTAGGAGAGGTAGAAACACCTGGAAGTTCAGGGAGATTAAATATACAGCATGATCGACAGAGTTCTGGCAATGCAAGTACAGGTTAAGATCAATATTCCTTCTCCCACAGTCCATACACATTCTGACAATTCATATTTTGGCAGGACAGGCACACCATGGATATTTTTTGAAAATGTTGATCCACTTCAGCTGATGATAAACTTTTTTTTTTTAAAGTATTGAGAGCAGTTCTCTGGTTTTTAGGCAGAACTCCATGGCCTACCCTAAGCAACCAAGGCAAACCACGAGAGGCCCTGTTGTACCTGAGGTATTTTCTGGGAATGGCAAGAACCATGTTGTATCCATCATCTACATCTAGACTTCAAGACTTTTTTTCTCAATTAGATAACTTTCCAGAGTGTATTTAAAGAGGAAGGTATGCAAAGAGAACTCTGAAGAAGTTATAAAGGAGCTTTCCAATTTATATTGGTTGAGAGTGTCTCCTAAAAGGTGTGGACCAGCAGGAAAAGCAGCCTCCTTGGGGTCCATCACTGTATGGACAACTTTGCTCCTCACCTCCCCAACCCTACCATGTCTCTCTGTTTGTATGGTTGGCTTTATTACTGGAAAATATATATCCATACAATACACGTAGGGTTTAGATCCCTCCCAGAGCAGGTTTAGGTTCACAGTCTACCTGGAAGTTAGCCTTGGATCCCTTCGTCTCGCCAGTCACCCCAGAAACAGAAACACATGTTGCCCCCAAAACAGGGTTCTTTACCCCATGTGCATACAAATGACCCAAATTAGTACACAGAGATGAGATATTTATTCACGAAATTGCACAAGTCTAGATGCTAGAATAAAGCCAGCATGCCAGCAGGAAAAGTAAAAGCCATTATATACAAAATCTTATCACTGTGTTCATACCCTATAGAGCTAAGTGTTTACATGTTTGCATATTGATTTCAAAATTATTTTAGCATATAATGAGCAACATTCAGCTAAAGCACACTTTATCCAACAGTCTTGAGACGTGTTAGAGCAAGACTCAACTAATTGTGTGGGCTTCAAAATGTCTAAAGCTGCAAGGTCAGTAGTGTCTGTAGTTCAAGATTAGGTGTTTTGCAGTCATTCTTTCTTGTACGAGCAGACTGACCTAAACTGAAAGGATCTGCATCTCTTTAGGTTAGCCTTTGCAGATAGGATTAATTCTTTTAGGTGATGACAACAATAAGAGAACTGAGGTTGGAAGGAACCTTAGGAATTCTACAGTTCAACCCATCACAGATTGGGTCAGACCAAGTTCTTCAAGGCTTGATTCAGAGTATGAAAACCTCCAAGGTCATAGATGACACAGCCTCTATGGGTTACTGGCTGAGCTCCTGGGGAAAAATGTTTTCCTTATTTCCTAGCGGAACCTCTCCTCTTATACCATCCACCCGTTGCCTTTTGTCCTTCTACCTTGCATCATGGTGAAGAGTGTGCTCTGGTTACCATGAGGGCCAGATGTGTCCCAGGGTGTATCAAGCGCAGCATTGCTGGCAGGGCGAGGGAGGAGGCCCCCATAATCCTGGGCTGGAAAACCATGGCTATGAGAATGATAAACTCCCAATCAATCCGGAACTTTTAGGGGATTTGCTACTCCAGCTGGATCCCTACAAGTCAATGGGGCCTGATGGGATTCATCCAAGGATGCTTAAAGAGCTGGCTGATGTTATAGCAAGACCTCTTTCCATGATTTTTCGATGCTCCTGGGAATCTGGAGAGGTCCCGGATGACTGGAAGGTGGCAAATATTGTCCCAATCTACAAGAAGGGCAACAGGGATGACCCTGGCAACCACACGCCTGTCAGCATCGCTTCTGTTCCTGGCAAAATCACGAAGATTGTTCTGGGAGTTACTGTAAAACATCTGAATGACAATGCAGTCATTGGTCCCAGCCAGCACGGGTTCATGAGGGGAAAGTCTTACTTGACCAACCTAATTTTGTTCTATGACAAGGTTACTCACCTAGTTGACCAAGGGAAGCCTGTTGACGTGATCTTTTTGGATTTCAGTAAAGCCTTTGATACTGTCTCTCACAGTATCCTCTTGGACAAGATGTCCAGCACACAGCTGGGTAAACACACAGTGAATTGGATAAGCAATTGGCTGACAGGCCAGGCTCAAAGGGTTCTAGTAAATGGATTTATGTTGGGCTGCTGACCAGTCACTAGCGGGTTCCACAGGGATCCATCCTAGGGCCAGTGCTCTTCAATGTCTTTATAAATAACTTAGACTCAGAACCTGAGAGACTGATTAGCAAGTTTGCTGATGACACAAAATTGAGGGCAGCTGTTGACACTCTTGAGGGCAGAGAGGACCTGCAAAGGGATCTGGACAAATTGGAGAACTGGGCAATCACCAACCACATGAAATTCAACAAAAGCAAGTGCCAGATTTTGCATCTGGGACACAGTAATGCTGGCTGTACATACAGACACTACAGGCTCAGGGAAGAGTGGCTGGAAAGCTGTCTGTTGGAAAAAGACCTGTAGGTGCTGATCGACAGCAGCTGAACACGAGCCAGTGTGTGCCCAGGTGGCCAAAAAGGTCAATGGCCTCCTGGCGTGCATCAGGAATAGTGTAGCCAGCAGAATCAAGGCAGTGATCATCCCCTTGTACTCAGTGCTGGTGAGGCCACAACTCAAATCCTCGTTTCTGTTTTGGGCCCCTCATCATAAGAGGTACTGGAGAGAGTGCAGAGGAGGGCAACAAGGCTGGTGAGGGTCTGGAGCACAAGTCTTCTGAGGAGTGGCTGAGGGACCTGGGTGTGTTTTGCCTGGAGAAAAGGAGGCTGAGGGGAGAACTTTTTGCTCTCTACAACTATCTGAAAAGAGGTTGTGGCATGGATGGTGTTGGTCCTCTCCTGAGTAGCAAGTGATAGGATGAGAGGAAATGACCTCAGTTTCTGCCAGAGAAGGTTCAGAATTGATATTAGGAAACATTTCTTCATGGAAAAGGTAGTGAAGCAGTAGAATAGGCTGCCCAGGGAAGTGGTTGAGTCACCATCCCTGGAGGTGTTTAAAAGACATATAGACAAGGTTCTTAGGGACATGGCTTAGTGCTAGAGTTTGGTTATGGTTGGACTCTATGATCTTAATGGTCTCTTCCAACTCAAATGATTCTATGATTCTATGCTTGAAGGGTTATTTCCCAGATGATGGAGCTTTCCTTGGAGCTAGGAATCATAGAATCATAGAGTAGTTTGTGTTGGAAGGGACCTTCAAAGGTCATCTAGTCCAAAACGCCCTACTATGAGCAGGAATGTCTTCAACCAAATCAGGTTGCTCAGAATCCCATCCAGCCTGGCCTTGAATGTCTCCAGGGATGGGGCATCCACCTGGGAACTAGTGGTCGNATGGAGCTTTCCTTGGAGGCAGGAATCATAGAATCATAGAGTAGTTTGTGTTGGAAGGGACCTTCAAAGGTCATCTAGTCCAAAACGCCCTACTATGAGCAGGAATGTCTTCAACCAAATCAGGTTGCTCAGAATCCCATCCAGCCTGGCCTTGAATGTCTCCAGGGATGGGGCATCCACCTGGGAACTAGTGGTCGTGTTTCATCACCCTCATCGTAAAAAATGTCTTCCTCATGTCTAGCCTGAATCTCTCCTCTTCTAGTTCAAAACCATCACCTCTTGTCCTATTGCAACATGCCCTGCTAAAAAGTCTGTCCCCATCAGTCTTACCAGCCTCTTTTAAGTACAGAAAGGCCACGATAAGGTCTCCCTGGAGCCTTCTCTTCTCCAGGCTGAACTACACCAACTCTCTCAGCCTGTCCTCCCAGCAGAGCTGTTCCATCC
>VWYH01009798.1:0-26572 GCA_013399365.1 Pampusana beccarii
ATTCTGTGATTCTATGATGATTTGTGTCCTGGGGAAAGAGAATGGTAGTGTAGGACAGGAAGGCTCAGGGCAGCTGGAGAAGAGGGAGGGAGAGAGTAGGGATGGTGGGAAAAAAACAATGCTACATGCAGGGCTCCTGGAACGGGGCTGGGCAGCACTGAGGCAGTAATCTATCATTCACTTAAAACAATACAAATACATAATAAATAAATAAATAAATAGTTTTAAGTGAATGATGAATGATAAAATGACAAATATCTACTAATGTGTACCAATACAGACTTTGAATAAGTGTAAGAACAATGGATCTTTAATTTTCATGGACTTTGCATATTTTGTAACATAAAGTTAGACCTTGAATCAAATTCTTATGGCAGAGATTCTAAAAAAAAGCTCATTGGAACTTTCAATAGTGTGCTCATGTTTACTCAGGCAGTTACTAGATTTGCTAGATTTACATGTGCAAATATTTGAGTTCCGAGCGTATTCATGGAAAATTAGTCGTACAGACTGATATCAAAGTACAGTACAGAACGGGAACTCTTAGCCAACAGTCTTCCAGTACACCCTTAAGTGTACTGCTATCAGATTATCTTTAACCACAGAAAATGAAAAGAAACAGCTTTTAGCAGAAACCGTTACCCTCAAATAAGAAATAAGAGAACTGAAAGGCATGACACAAGTCTTCTGCTTTACTGTTAATTACTAGAGAATTAAAATGTTGTAGAAAAAGTGCTTCTAGGAATAGATCAATATAATAGGTTTTTCCACTAAGAAACAGAAAGAAAGAACAGCGGCCCTGACCTTCTTTATTTTGCAACTGACGCAATCACTCGTATAATGAGCTACTCTTACTGAAAGCAGTGTACAAACCTAGCTTCTTGGCTGTTAAACACAGAATCCTGAAGAGTTGTAAAATCTATCTACCTACAATGAGGAGGCCATATCTAAATCTATTTTTTCATTTTGAACCTTTAGTTCTTATCTAACAGTAAAACTATACCAAGATGTTTATTACCGTGGATGTTTTTGTTTCAAAATACGTTTACATGATGTACAAGTTTTGTAATATTATATTCTTAAAAATAATTAGGTTACTAGCTTTTGAATTATACAGGACTCTTAAAAACATAAACTGTACACAAATAATGCTGTGTTGACCAACCACATATGAGACCTTTGTGCTTATAATGGACGCATGACTGATAAACATAAAAATCTGTTTACAGTGGTTTATCTCTGGTGTACATGGCCAAATGTCTTTATGATTCTCATGTTGGCCAATTTTTAGGAATGTGTCCCCAGACACAATAAATTGACAGGCTCTTGCTACCCATGGCAATATTAATGTTCCTATAATCTTTTAAAGCTTTTTCATCTGTCAGTCTAGATAGTGTCTACCCAGTGACTGATTCTTGTTAGGTACAGCAATAATTCTACAAACAAACAGTGCAGGTGTCCATCTGTGTTTTTCAGGCACAGTACTCATAATTCAGCAAATGCACTTGAATGAATTTTAAAGTCTCTGTGGACCAGAATGGGAAAAAGATTGCTGGGAGAGGTTACATCCCATATTATCCTAACTGATACCGTTGGAAAAAAGCAGGCTGTCAGACAAGCAATCCATCCTTCAAGTCTAAAAGAGAATCAGCAGGTTTCTCTTCAGGTTGGGAAAAATTGCTATGACTTTAAACAAAATTTTTCAATCATATATAAAACCAGAGGAAGAAAAAATAAAAGGGAAAGAAAATTAAAAAAAAAAAAAAGGAGCTTGTTCCTTAAAAAAAACAAGGAAGCTTATTATCAACAGCGGAAAAGGTGCGATGGTCATTAGTATGCAAAGACAAGGGGAGAGAAAGGTCTTTGGTAGCGGGGCCCTGATGAGGGTGAATAATTAGCTGGTGATGGCTTTTGGAAGAAATTCTAATGCATCATAAACCAAAGAGCTCTACTGAGTTGCTAATTTTCAGTCCAATAAAATTAGAATATTTTATTTTCTAAGCTATATTGATTCACTGCTATAGTTCAGTGGCCCAGGACAAAAGTGTATTCCAGTACTATTTTCTTTCCAACTCATGGAGAATAAATTACTCTTTAACATTCCCTCGTGAAGTAGATTACCTTCCACAGTCACATTCAGCGAGCAATTTTCCTTGGGTAACAGGTAACCAGAGCTTTTCACACATATACCTCTTCCTTTTTTCTACACCCATGGTTTCAATTCAGATGTAAATTTTTCAAGAAACAACCCCACTGTTTTCCCCCCAGGATCATCACCAAAATCTGATCTACTCCTTATTCAGCAAAGAAGTGAGTAAGAGGACCAAAGGCTTTGCTTTGTTATGCATCTTGGAGTAAATGCTCACATGTGCTCTCCCCAGTCATGTATATAATCACCATGATCATTACTATTTGTTTCTATATTTTGGATTTGCTGCCACTGACAGCTGTCCACACAGAGAATGTCCAAATTCAGCGGTGTCACCATTTAATTGCAGGGCGACAATAAACCGTGGCAGATGCTGTCAACTCCCCCTCCTTGCCCCCCAGCCCTCTCCACCAAGGAAAGGCAAAGGAAGAAAAGGGAGAGGGACATGCAAGTTGGAAAAAGTTAAAAATGTTTCACTAATGCTACTAATAAAATAGAGAAAATAATACAAAATATACAAAACCAATCTTGAATTTCCCAGCTCCACACTGCT
Source organism: Pampusana beccarii (assembly GCA_013399365.1). NCBI lineage: Eukaryota > Metazoa > Chordata > Aves > Columbiformes > Columbidae > Pampusana > Pampusana beccarii. The sequence goes on from VWYH01009798.1 coordinate 2,703, forward strand.
CCAGCAGCGCCAGGGCAGGCACCCAGAAGTCCTGGGCTGGATTCCACAGCAAACCAGAACTGGATTCAGGATTCACTGGAACCAGGCCTTGGATCACAGGCAGACAGGCAGGGTCCTCTTCAGATGCCGGCCATGGTCGAAGAGAGCGAGGCTCTCACGACCTTCCACTTTTATATGGTGTATGACATGGATGGGATGGAATATTTAGTTGGTCAATTTTAGTCACCTGTTCTGTTCGCCCTTCCTTGCAAATACACCCCTCTCACATATGAGACATACACTTCTATCAGTGACCTTGCATTCCATTGCTTCTGTTTACAAAAACATGTAGCCAACTTCAGAAAAGTGCAGTTACTTAGAAGAACTTTGCTGAAAGGCAAGTTCACTAAAAGAGAAACCAGTCTTGTTTTTAACAAAACTAGGACAAGTAGCAATTTCTCTTTTTTAATTTGGTTTACACCACTTTCAGTCAAAGTTGCAAAGTTTCCTAATCAGCACTTTTGCTCTTCAGAGTGGGTGATATATGTAGCTCTTGCTTTTTAATGTCACCACAGCTCACATTGTTACTTGAACAAGCATTTAAAGCAAGTGTCATTGACTTTTTTCGCAGGAGGGTAGACAAGAGAGTGAATAAATACAATTTCTTGAATACATAAAAGAAGTTGGAATGAGCTCCTTAACAACACTGCATATTAATCCTATTTCTGCAAAATGCCCTTCTTGGCAAAGGACTTAAACACACTTAAATCCTAGTGGGTCCATTCACAGCTAGGTAAATGTTTAAATACTTTGTTGGTGGCTGTACACCACGTTCTGTACCTCACAGAATCTAGCATTTAGACAGATCTACTGGACAAGAGAGGGGCTGCAGGAGGCTTTAAAATACAGGATATTGGCAACAATAACATTTTTTTCCAGATACAAAGAGGAAAAAAATCAAGAAATACAGTGAATGCTAAACTTCAAAAGTTTATAGGAAATGTTGGAAATCAGTTTCTGATATTAACACTATGAGATAGAACTGGTAGGAGAAAATGGTTATTAATATTTTAAAATTGTATATCACCGGATGTCCTTTCTCAACTATTCAGTATCCATATGGCAGCCTCTCTTAAGTGTAAGTCTATTTGTCCATATACAAAAGCAACCTCCTTAGACATTCGGGGCTATCAAAACATGACAGAAAAATGAATGTGCTATTTTCTATGCTCTCTTCCCTTTAAATCTGCTTTCTCAAAATAGCAGATACTTCCAAGGGTAAATTCATGGACTGGCTTCTCATGTTAATTACCAGTGTTCTGGATCATTGTAAATGAAACCTAAAGGCCAGTCCAATCTACGGAGCTGCAAGTGATTTATTTTATAATGTATGACATAACTAAATATACTGTGTAATTACAGAATGTTTTCTGATGCAATTTAGTTTCAGCTGGTTCTGTATTTAATGAAAAACTTATATAATGATGAACTGTACAAACTATATGTATGTAATTAGCAAAACTTCCAAAAAGTTAATAATAATGACCACTACAATCATATTACACTCAAGAACATGAAAGGAATACTAGATTAAAAATGGATTACCACATACATGTATATATTTCATTGCACAGAAAAAGGCAAAGAAAAGCAGTGCAAGTTCTAATACATATTTTTGCTGTGATGACGGTTTACTCATAACTCAAATGAATCTGTAGCTCTTTTGCCATGGACAACTTGGTCCAGACTGTTCCTTGTACAGTCTATATTCTGCAGTCTAATGCAATTCTCAGTTGATTTATTTTCAGTTGTGTTCACAGATGGAGGCAGAAGCTGATCTCCGACTTTGAAAAGTCTGATGTTCATTTGGAACGTGAGAAAAAGCTAGTGGTACTGTGATAAGGCCAAGACAAGATTTTAAAACGCGGACAGACAGCTTTTCTGACTTACTGGGAAGTCTGCAGAGCCAGCACAGAGACTATGCAACACAACACTTGGTCTTAACTGTGCTTTCCCCTCAAGTTGGCAAGCAATACAAAATTAAGCAAAACAAGTGGCATCCCAAAAGAAGAACACGTAAGTAATTATGCAAAAGCAAATCTCACTCAGCAGTGGCAGTACTGCTGTCCTCTGGAGACTGCTGCTTCACAGTTGTATGCACAAATTCAAAATAAATAGCCATTCTCCAGGAATTCGCAGGCTGAAGACAGCACACAATGCATTGTACCAGCCCCCAGTGAAGGCAACGACTAAGGCACCCTCTCAGAAGCATCTCCCAAAAAATGTCTGTTGTACTGACTCTCACAAATATTCCCAAAAAGAGATACTCCAAACTACAGAGCAGAGCTGGGCCAGTGATTACTGGCTTCTGCCACCTAATCACAATGTGCAGCTGCACATAATAATAGTGAAATTAATTTGAAGTTTATCCATGCAATAACAATGTTTCCTGGAAAATGTATGCATATTGCTTCAGATCAAATATGTGAACAACTGGTCAGTCTCCAAACAGGCAAGTTTTACAGCAGCAGTAACAACTGTTTATACAAAGACAGCCTTAACCTCTGATAAAATACCATGTCTTCTTTCAAAGGAAAGGGCTACAGTGATATATTCTGCTGAACAAGGTAGAGAGGCTATGGCAGCAGTGACTAAAGCAATAAAGATCAATAAAAGTGACAGTACAATTCAGAAATGAATGTGGTTTTCTGGTAGAACAAAATGGTTTGCAATAGACACTATAAAATGTAATTGAAAGTTCTGTATATGCCTACACTAGGGACTTAATTCTTTGGAAAACACTATAGTTACTCTAAACGGCAATTCATGTTTAAAAAGTGCTTAAATTAATTGTTCAGTTCTGATTTATGAAAATTCGTATTATATTTCAGAAGATATAAGAAGAAATTAGTATTGGTTTAAGAGAAACAGAAAGTAAAAGGCAGAGTTGTGCAAATCCTCGTTATAGGTTAGCTCATGCACTGGTTTGAAAGCACATGTCAGTACACATTGATTACATACAGCTGATTTTTCTATTATTATTAAATACACCTACTCCTACAACGTTTACTCCTACTGCTCCACAGCTAGTACTACCACTGATGATAACAATACAAAACGGAGAAGCACAGTTTTATTTAAGCAAACAATTTTCTGTTTTCTTTCATTGTACTTCTATTATTCTGGCAATTTAAACAAAAGAATGCATAGCTAATTGATCCCCTCACAATCTGAAGACCGATTAGGCTCTAGGCTTAATTGTATGTATTAGTACAGGCAAGAGCAGAAATCCTTTATCTGAAATGTTGACTTCTAAGAACCTGAAGGCAGAACAAAGGCTGACAAATAACAAAAATTGCTAAAAAATCAGTAGGTGTTATTATCAATGGAAGTCTAGTCTGTCTATTGGAATGAACTGGTCATATACAGCCTTATATTGAACAAGATAATTGTCATACAAGCAGTGAATCCAGAAAGCATGCTCTTCGTGCTGTTTCTGTCAGTAGAATTTAAAAAGTGGGAATTCAAAATGAGAAAGAAGGTAATGAAAGCATTAGTTAAAATTATGTCACTCGACTAAGGAGTGAGGCTAGTTCTCTCATGTACAGAGGACACAAAAAACAAGCCCTAAGGGATCAAGTCGCCTGCCTGGACCTCGAAGGACGGCCAGAAGCAGGCAGCTAGAGAAGTGGTAAGAGCAGAGTCAAACGGGGTATATCACCAGCAGTTCCGCAGGGGATGCTCGTGCCCAGCCAGGGTCAGCAGCAGCACCCCTCTGCTCACCAGCCTCCAGGAACTTCGTGCCACAGGATGTCAGACAGAAAGCAATGCAGAAAAATGCCTCAGATGCTGGAGGTATCTGCACAAAGAAATTCAGAAAGATAAGATTATGGACTAGGGATTGGATTTTGTCAGTCTGTGTCTGGAAAGCATGTAAAGCTTTATTCTCAAACTGTGAACAGGTTTGCACACATTTTGTAGAAAGCTTTCTCCCTTCTGTACTTACTAGGAACAAACTCCCAGTCAGTTTTGGTGAGGATGGTGAATATTATACCTTGCTGAGGTGCTCAGAGTCCTAGACAGCTTTACTAAGTGTCAGAGACTAAGCATCTGTGTTCACAGATTCACATAGATCTTATTATTTACCCTTGTATAATGATAGTTGCATAATGGTCCCGATTGTAGCTCATAAGGCATACCTGCTGAGATCACTAACGCAGCATCTCAATGGTAATTCAATTTAAAAGGAAGCTTTTCTATGGCATCTGTGGCATACAATTTAATTATATTAGTTTACTGTCAGCCTCACTGGTAGTACTGATAGTCTTGACTACGTCAGCTTTATGTTTTAATATCTACTTCATTCAACTTGTAGGCCCACGTCAAAATAATCAAGAACTTTCTAGGTAAATTACATGTTCCCAGTGGAAGAATAGTCAATATATCTACTTGATAGCATAGTTCAGGGGAAACGCAGGGAACTGGAGTTTATCTGCTTTATATTTGGACAATACAGTATTTACTTAATTTTAATCTATAACAAGTCTATAATTTACTAATGTACTAGTGCTCTTTGACACAGCACTATAACCAGGCTACTACGTTGGTAGCTTAGCACTCTCTCTTTGCTTCTTTTGGACAGCATTCTGCTCTAAAAACACATGCCTGTCATAGGTGTGAGGGAGAAAAGGTTTGTGGGAGGGAAGAACAAACCCCTTTACTGCTAGTACTGCAGACAAGTAAAAGCTGGTTTAACTGCTTGGCCTAGGAATGGAGAACAAAATCCAATTAATGTTACATGGGGATGGCTTGAACGGCACATGGGACAAACAGACAACACACTTATTTGCGTACCACCCAGAGCTGGTCTACAGGGCTTGCTGAGGTCATGGAAGTAAATGCAACCCTGCCCTTTGGAGACATCGCTTTCTGCTAGGATCAGTTCCCAAGCAGACCAAATGTACTCCTTTAAAGCTCTTAGTAGGGCTCTCTTATTTTCTAAAGACAGCCTCAGGAAGAGAAGTGTGTGTCGAGTTCACCCTATGCATTCACTCACAACAATATATGGTGCCTGATAAAAAACATGTTGGGAGACAATACTGGAAGCCATACTCCTATCTAAGTCCTCCAGCTATATATTTCACAAGATGGCACAAGTCCTCTCTTGCTTTCTGCTGCACAATGACACAAATTCAGCAGCTTTCCCACCTACCTACTCTGAGGATTTGTCCTAGATAGGTCTGTAAAGAGTAGAACCATGTATGTCACCTTTAGGTTCACCCAGCATCATCTAGCAAGTTAAGACCATCTTTCAATATCTTAGTTGTAGATCAAGATATTTAGACATTCACACACACAAAGTCCCACTTCAGGTGTATCAATCTTCTACCACAGGGCTCTAGTATCTCAGTTCACCATACAGTGCTGCAAAGGGGTTAAATAGATTAGTGACTTTTCTTGGTCACACAGAACCTGCTCACAGTGGTATTTTGTGGAAACCCTCAAGAACAAGTGATTAATCTCTGAGTTTCATCATATGGTGCTTTGTTGGCCTGGGGGAACTATATACATTGTCAATGGTATGGTGAATTTTCTTAATGGCACAAGAGCACAAGGCTATGAGTTAGACAAAGCAACTGTTCAGCTGGAAAACCTTATGAAAAAATACTAGTCTCTGGGCTCAGCCAAATAATGTGAAGAAACATAGAACTGAGAAAGAGAGAGACTTTGCTGAAGAAAGAGACATTATGATTTGAGGTTAATACATTTCACAAGAGTTTTAGAGATTCTGACATTACAGAAGTTTTCAAGCTGTTAACATAACACAATATTTATAAGATACCTTTGAAATATTTTAAAACGTGTGTTTGGAAACATTGATGATTTAATATATTTGATAATGATACTGCAGTAATTACAAATTATTTTGTTTCCACTGAAGACTATGAATGATCATGACCTAGAAGGAAAAGCAATTTTACAGCATTCAAAAGGAATAAGGAGCTATATCCAACCAGCAATACTTCTCCTTCAAATCCTTTAAGACTAGACTGTAGTGCCTTGTGGGCACTAGAACGGAATTCCTGAAATATTGTACTTTTAAAAATATATTTTCCTGAATGTTTCCAAAGCAGTTTATAGAAGAAATTGGGAAAGTTATCTAAAGCAGTAAAGCCAAGCTGCAAAGTGCTGGGCCCAAAACTACTGCTTTGTGAAAAACATGGTCTGAAAAGCTGATCCTGGGCATGTTTCTTTAAACCAGCCACTGGCTAACACAGAGAAAACAACCACTTAAATGAATATATGGCAGAAGAAGGGAAAAAAATACCATGTTATTACATGCATGCAAATGTTTGATGTCATCCATATATGTAAATAAAACAATAAAGGTAAAGTAAAATATGGTTTTGGAACGATCATTGAGGTCTGGAAAAAATACTGAGAAACACATTAAACCTATGTTTCCAGAGGATGTTCAGGTGCTTTTGTAAAATTAACATTATATATAAACACAAATCAGTGTTTAAGTGCCAGATGGTTAATGAAGGCCAGCCAGGCAACTTCCATAATTCACAGTAATGAGTATGGTAATGAGTCTGCATTATAAACTGAACAGCCGAGTGATACATAGTGCCTACTTGAAGTAACAAAGCATTTGGAGTGTTTGATATTACCAAAAGGTGTTACATTTCCACACACACAAAAAAATACACAGGGAATAGAAGTGATCCATTTTGTTAAATTTAATGAAAGGATCCTTGAAGTTTTTTACAAGAATTATAAATAAATTTAATCTCCAGCAATAGCAAACAACTAGAACTAAAATGAAGTGACAGAAATCTAAACATGAAGTTAGTTCTACTAATGCTTCCAATAATGAACAGCTTTTCCATCCCAGCATTTTCTGTTTTCATTGCCTTCCCAGTGGCAACACAGGCTTCTACTGCTTTTCTGGGTCTTCATTTTTAAGAAAGGTTGGTTTGGTACAACCACGATAGCAGTACATCTAGTACTTGTCTATGATAACAGATTGATGTAATGATCTATTTGCATGTGCAGTTACAATATTACAAGTTACATGCAGATTAGTCCTACAGTTGAAACAAACCATTCCCACTGTGGTCGCTGTATGGTTACACTTTTTAAAAGAAAGCAAGGTTGAGTTATTTTCTCTGTTATTGACAAGGACCAGACTGGACCATAAAATGTGTTTCAAACACACAGGAGACGGCTGGGTAAAAGGTGATGCTAAGACACAGTTATGGGGTAAGAAAAGCAAAGTCCTGTTGTTCTACCTGAAAGCTGATGTCTTCTGCAGGTAGATCCACTTCTTCCATTCACAGATGTCTCTGGTGGGAAATCTATACTCTCCAGTTGTCAAAATGCTGTTCCCCTTCCTTACACACAGGCTTTTGTCTTCAGACCATGCCTGAACAGCTGCTTTTATCTTCGCAGCAGATGCCTTCACCTTGACACTTGTTTTTCAGACAGCCTTCTAGCCTTCTGAAATGCTCATGTGATCTGACATATCTGTTTTGCTTTTCCTTCAGAGTAACCTTCGAAGTAGCAAAACTGCAATAAAACAAAGGCTTCCTCTTTCTTTTCTCATCTTCAGGATTTTAACATCTGTTTTACCAGCACTCACATCTTCATTTTCTGGCTAGTTGTTCATGCTAGGTACGTCTTTAAGAAGAGATAAACCACAAGGTGCTGGCATTTTCATCAATCTACATAATCATGTTAATAAACATAGGTTCAGCAGGTCTATACTGCTACCAGTTTCTAACATAATTGTTTTAAAATCACATATTCATGGAAAAGCTTTAAAAAAAAGAAAAAAAGGAAAGAGCTTTTTTTTTTTTTTTTTTAAAATTTTGAAAAAATTTTCTGTTTGAGCCATAGAAATGGGGACTGAAGTGTAAAGTTTTCACTAGATTCAGTAACTCATTTATCACAGATTGAAATTCTTACTTTTTCACTGAAATTCTTGCCCTACATCTTCTTGATCTCATAAAGGTGCTGAAGGTTTTGTAATTAATCAGTTCATCATTTTCATACCAACAACTTGCAAACTTTCAGGGTCTATTTGGTCATCTCCTTACACCTTGTACAGGCATCATTCAGCTGGAGCCTGCTGATTTTTCTGGAGTCCGCAGATTTTTCTGCAATCTGGGCTGCGAAGAAACATGCTTGACACCATTTCACTAAGAGCCAGTTTAGAAATAAAACTGCTGTTGAAAACAGACTAGTGGCACTCTGCTTCTTCCAACAGCTCTATAATCTGCCTCCTTTTACTATTCTACATCCTCCTTCTTATCCTTATGTCTTGCCAAACAGATGCCATGACACTGTATTGTCAACAGAAAGCAGTCGGAAAGATGCCTATATGAAAATACTACACTTCTGCAAAGTGGGTGCTCTCAGAAATGAGAGTTCGAAATTCCCTTTGTATTCCTCTCACAGAAGAGTATCAGGGTGAAAAGATTTTGCTTTCAAAGCCATATGCCTAAGATTAGACGCCTAGACAAAACTCCACTTGTTTAAAGAAGTGTGTAAGCAAAAACAGTGGAATGATGGACTTTGTGCAATACCTTTGCTTTAAGGATACTCTTCTTCCAGTTCCTTCTTCCCTTTCATTACTATTACTGGGCACTTCAGAAGTCCATTTTTCTGTCTCCCTCATTAGTCCTTTTCTTATATTTCATATCATATTTCAGTCGTTTCTGCACATTATTGTATGCTGTTTGTATTTGCTTGTTCTGCACAGCATGATTTCTATTACCCAGTTTGTTTTTCTTTTGTTTCAAGCCACGTGGTTTCCCTGGATTCCCTTCTGGATATTCGTTGCTTTGTTCTTTCTCAGCATTTCTATATGAGTCATTCATTTTGGCTTTTAATTCTGTTGTTCAGGCATGGTATATATTTTAGATGTTTTATATCACAAAATGTTCATAATTCTACTTTAAAACTGATGACTGCCATTATTATATTAATTTATTTATCTTTAATCTAGATGTACTGAGGACATGTTGAATATTAGTAATATGAATTCAATCATGATTTGATGGGGAGAGGATATTATTGTGTCAGTGTTATTAACAGACTTTGAAAATGCTTTTTCAATATGTTCCATACACAAACAATTTTAAAAGGATAAATCAAATTTGATGACTGTAAGATTTCTACGAAAGCTAAAGAAAAATACTAATCTTCCATGGAAGGAATAATGACTGGTTACTAGTAAGACACAAACCTCTGGGACAAACCTGAGAGACATTTTAAAATCCTAGAAATAACAATCTGCAAGATTTCAATAGCTGCAAAGAAAATAGTCAAATAATAGGAATAACACGTTACTGCCTAAAATAGTCTGAAAGTAACTTCAGACAGAAATCTTTATCCTAAATATTGTTGGGTTGGCTTTGCTTTCTTCCTTTACTGTACACGTCATTCTAACTTTCTTTCTCTTTGCCTTTTTCTCACTCATCCTTTTCTTCCCCTTCCCATCGCCTTTTTCTCCTCAACATTTCTCTTTCTCTCATTTCACTGATCTGTATTGTTTTCAGACTCTCAATACTCCACACGTCTTTTTTGTCATTCTGGTTTTACCACAAGGGGAAACCAAAATTAACACACTCTACAAGCAGGAACATCTAAGACATCATCTTGAATCAATAGTTTCAGAACAGGATCACTCAAATTCATACTATGAACTATGTTCAGCATAATTTTTCTTCTGAGTTTCTTTTTTTTTTTTTTNGAATATACCTGTGTTATCTTCTGGTATACATACTTTTTTCCATTTAAATGTAAAAATAATCTGTTGCCTTATAATTCTAATATACTTAGAGAAATATATGTAACTACAAGAACTACTACTAAAGCCTTTGTCTAATAAATTTTATATATGCAGAATATGATACTTCATAAAATATTACATTAAAAAATTTAAAGAAGTACAATTTACCTCATGGAATACAATATTAATGGTGCTGCTACTGTTGTTACTATGTGTAATGATCTTGGGGGTCCTGGTAATACTAAGATCTATATAGATACAGAGAAAATAAACTGCCTTTGTTTTGAAGAATTTGTAATATATTCATTTCATTCAAGTATACATAGTCCACTATAAAGTTACACAGTTTATATACTCAGGATAATTTATGAATAAATAATGTTGATACTGAACGACATCAGAAATATAATTTTAAAAGATAAATTCAATAGGATTTTTGCGTCTCAATGGGATTTAGGGTCTCTTGAAATTCAAGCTTTGCGATTATAAAATCGTATTTTATTAAATGACTCACAGTTATGAATTTAAAATGAGTTGCCATTATTGCTCTTCAGTGTTATTTGTATAATCAGATTGCTTCATTTGAGGGAAGTCTGGGATCAACTATTTATTCTTTAATGCCTTCCTGAATATTCTGACACACTTTGAAAACATATGATGTTTCTATACCTTCCATGGATTTTTGCTCAGACCTGTGTTTGTGAGAATGGGATAGGAGATCAGTACAACTGTCTCATAAAGACATTGTTATTTTTTGAAGAGCATTAATTACTGTATATATAATTTAAAACATGTAAAATTAATTGTGAAGGATACAGGAAAATGAAAAATGGATTCAGAATACAGAGACATTCTTATGTGTGATTTGTGAAGGAGGAAAGCAGGGAAAAAAAAAGATTGTTTTCTGTCTTATAATGATTAGATAAAAGGCAAGAATAATTACCAGCTCAGTGGGTAGGCTGGTACAAAGGAAGAAACACTTATCAAGCAGTTGTTTTTCCAGCTTCAGCAGATTGCGCACATAAACACACATACACACCCCCCTTGGTGAGTTCCGCTATCCTGTAAAACTAATGAATTATCCTAATGGCATATTTTGATGCATATTGTTCCATATGATCAGTTGATGTAATTTCAGGTTTTATATTGTCTAAGACTTAACTAACGTCTGCAATTCAAATTAACTATAAAAAGGTAGGTATGGAAACAATGACTGTGTTTTCCCAAGTCTTTCCAGATTAAGCGTGTTACCAGCATGAAATACAACGATGACTCCATGAATAATTCTTAATAATCTTGAGTATAAAATACAGCCCAATATGTGTAAAACCTAGTGAAATAAAGCTTCTGCTTCCCCCCTTGGTACTCTAGAGTTTGTTCACGTAAGAGATTACTTCTTTTATCAACTATTTATTCAAGTAAATTTCAGAGTAGAACTACGAGTTCTCTAAATCTAGTACAGCATAAACACATTAATACTAAATAGTATGCTATTTTATCTGAAATTGCTTGATGTACTTTACATTCTTCATCAAAATGCTCTAAAGGGTATCATAGGTATTGCTCACAGGAAGAGGACCTTAGGAAAACCAGGTTACAGAAATCCAGACTTGGTATCCAAGACAGGAATGACCAGATCACAGATCAACATAAAAGACCAAATACAGAATTGGGCTTGTCAAGTCAGAGAGTTCAATGTCTACAGTTTAATTCATTAATGTATGTCTGTTAGGAGTCAAATTCCTTCATTAGTGTTGCACAGACTTCTAAGTCTGAATCCATCAAAATACTAAGTTTTCTGTCTCCCATATCGGCCAAGCATCTGAAGTTTCAATTGGCTATAATTCTTGCTTATGTAGAGGGTATCATTAGTTTTAAGATAAGGACAGGACATTTACAGAAACTAACAACGGAAATATATCAGCAAGTAGTGGAGAGGAGGAACCAGAAAATTTTAAAAGTATCCATCTTCTAGTCACTTCCTCCCAGCAAGAGGCATAGGGCCCATAAATTCAAGGGTTAGTGCCAGGAAAGTAGAAACACTTTCTGAAATTCATGGTCCACATCACCTTGGTACCAAAGCATTCTTAGAACATGTTTGCTCCCCCATTTTCTGATCCCTGTCAATTAAACCAACACTTTATTCTCTTTAGAATATTGGGTGCATTATAAACCAAAGACTGCACCTGTACATACTCTTTTATTCCTTTTTTTTTTTTCCCAGCTCTATAAAATCTTTCACACCCTGTAATGATTTAGGGAACAAAACTATTTGCTCACCAAACTGCATGGTGTAACACACAGTTAATAGACTGTCCATGCTCCACGCTTCTTTCAACGAAAGATCAAATCATGTACCTAATGCCTTTTTCACTGGCACCAATTTTAAACCCATCATGGGAATACTATATGACATTTTATTGCTATTTGAGTTTGTTATTCTCAGTGATGCATACCCCATCTTGCATTGTTAAAAACACTCAGACCCAGTATTTGTTATAGCGCAGCACCCATTAGGTGAATTCTTTCAAGATATTAATTTGTGTAAAAATAGAGGGTCTGTATGTAGGGAAAACAGATGGGTGCAAAGCATAAGATAGTAATCCTCAAGCAGATGAGGAAGGTAAAAGATTTTCCTAAACCAAAAAGTATAACCTTTCCTCTCTTGATTCACCTAATCTATGCAAATTTGCAATGTGTTCAGCAACCAGTAAATGTGGTCACAGTAAAGATGGATGTTCCTTGTAAGGGGATGGCAATGCTTATCCAGATGCTGCAAAGCTGTCTTAATTTGTGGCTCCTTCAGACCAAGAACAAAGCAGATTGCCTGCAACCATAGCTACTAGTTCAAATGTCAAACTTCTCTCTTAAATGTACTACAGAGGCAGCAGCAGCTGACAGACAATCCAAGTGTAGAGGATAAGTGGATAATAGAAATTCTAGGAGAGATCCCTTGCAACAATTGAGAAAAGCCAAAGGTGAAAAGAAATGCTACAGTCACTTGGGTGTGAATGGGAGTGTTGCTGTTAGATTCTGCTGTCAGCAGTGCAAATTCAGTAATGTTTCTGTTGTCTTCCTGTTCCTCTGCCAGAAACATACTTTTTTTTTTTCTCTCTTTTTCCTTCTTTATTACTGGATACGCAGCCTACAGGAACAACATCAACTGAACATCCGACCCACTCAGCAAAAATGAGAAACGCATCCAGGAATTCTCTGTTACTGCCTCACATTGAAATGCACAGAAATTCTACTGTGTATCCAGGTAGAGCACAAAGCTGCAAGTCTCCTTTACTTACGGTGATCCTCCATGAACAGACCTTCACAAGTCAGCACCAGTGCCTAGCAGGATTACTGGGCCAGGTGGCAAAACACATAATTTTGGGTAGCTTTAACTTTTGCTCTGTTTTATACTGCTTTTGGATGGGATAATACTAATGGAGAGATCTGACCTTTCCATTGCTTTGGAAGGTCAGTCCTATTTCTACAAATCACCTTTGAGGGTGCAAGTGAAGATTTATTTACTTCTTATATAAGCGAAGCCAGACGACAGGAGGAAAATTCCAGAGTGAAGTCCTGCTGTGAAGCATAGGGGTAGGACAGAACAGTTAAACTAGAGAGCATCATTTTTTTAAATGTCACACTGACAGCTGGGGTGCTGAATAAGCTTGTTTGGGATATGAGCTACCATTTGTATGTCTATGTGCTTATGTGTAATTTACATAGTGGTTCTGAGATACATCACAATTTGCATCACTTTTTTTTAAAGTGCTTGCAATGTAATAGATGGAATAATTATGTTTCTTTTCCGAAGGATTATTTTAAACCAAGATCCAGTACAGTACTTTCTTTATAGTTACAGAGAAAAGTAAGAAGTAAGACATAAAGTAACCATACGAAACACTATTTTGTCAGAGTTCTTATATAGCATTTGACCTCGGTGAACAATTCCTGTTTATCTTCTCTATGGACTAAAAAACTATTTTCAACATCCCAGGTTGCATTATAACAAAGTCAAATGTCCTTTATATGTATTAAAATTTAAAATTGCTCTTTTTCACTGGAGTTGCAATGTTCTGACAGTAGCATCAGTTACTTCAAAAGAAAATACAAGTACTCTTGTAGCAAATGGCTTAAGGAGAAAAAGTGTAGTTGAAGATAAATCTCCTTTAACTAAGAGAATATGTTAGTGTACCACTTTAAACAGTCTTCTTTAAGGCAAAGTTAACCATATGATGCTTGGCTTTAGCCACCTTGTTTCAGATACCCAAACTGGCTCATACAAAGCTAGTCAGGGCACGTCTGTAACATATTACAGAAAAAGTATACCTCAGCTCTGCTTCAAAGTTCATATAGACTTTTGAAAATAGCAAGGTTATAAAGTCAGTTTGTTTACTGACATAATATATTTTTTTCCATTTCAACACATTAAATTTGGCTACATATCATAAAAATTTGAAAAATGTATTTCACAAGCTATGTGCAAGCTGAGTAGTCTGACTAGATGACGTAACAAAAGAAATAACATTTGAGAGACAAACAATTAGCTCTCCAGGTTTCATTCCTATAGATTTTTGAAGTAAGCTGACTAGATGACAGACTGGTATGATAGCTACACATAAATAAAAACAAAGAACTCTCCCACCTTAGGGCACCAACTGATCTTCCTGTAACTCAGTGTGGAAGCAGTCTGAAAGTCTAAATTTCAAGTGTTATTATTACCCTTTCCTCCATATCTTCTGGAAGCCTAAACAGTGCATGCTCACTTATGCAGATCTCTTTCTGTCATATATCTAAAATTATTACAGTACTCCATGGGTTTTACATACACTTTTTGGGTACATATTTTTAGATTTGCATAATCTTCATAAAAATCACAGGGAAATAACCCTTTCGAAACTATTTTGGAAGGCCATCCTGGGAAAAGGAGTGGAGTTACTTAAAATTGCTCAAAAACTTTTCAGAAAGCTAACAATATTGTAAAGCATCATATCACCCAGCTCTTTTCCTTGATTAAACTAAACCTTTCCCAAATAAATTCTAGTTTATTAGAAACATGACCTACAAATCTTCATGTAATTAAGATTTACAGTAGATTAGGGACAAGGTAGAGTTTGCATTTATTGTAGATTTAAAAAACCTCATGTCATGTTTCTGGTAAACATACCTGCTTCGCACATGCTCCTTCAAATTTTATAATAATTCCTTGAAGTTAAATCAGTGAAGAGAGTGCTGAGTCACAAGGACACCACTATTCATGGGTAAAAACATGGACAAGACACTCCTTTCCAGAAGCCAACTGTAGATAATGTTGGAGTTTTTTTTCAGTTCTCTCTCCTTAGTGTCTACCTATAATGTAAGCACAACTTAAGAAGCCAAATATGAAGTCTTGAAACAAGTCCCAGTAAAATCCCTCACAATATTAAGATACAATGTTCATTTTTCAGAAATCACGTCAACAGCAACAGCTGTAAAAAAATAGCATTTGTCATGTTTTTCTGAAGCAGAGAATATAGATAGCCTATTAGCTTGAGTGTCATGCCACTCCTGAGTACAGCAGTATTATTCAGAGGGAATTAGCTGTAACTATGCCAGTAGAAGGGTATTTGCATGATGAAGGGACTACAGATGTAAGAAAAGACTTTTAAATGCTTTGGGAACTGAGAATTTCTTAGAACAAATCTGTAGGAAAACATGTGCAAGAACTGCTACTGGTGTGCTTTCTTTCAAAGGCAGAACTGCATCTAAGATTAGGATACCATGTAGCACACCATAAAAACATAAGCAAAGCATAATTTACAGTGCTATTTTATTTGAACAGTATTCTTGTAAAGTGGTTTTCCATTTTCCAGGGAGACTGTTCTGTTTAACTTTTTTTCTCACTAAAATGGTCAGAAACTAACTTACACTTGAAGGATCCCTGTGGAAAAATTTTCTATGTTCTCATGAGCAGACACAGACCTAGTTGGGATATTTGGTCGAGAGAATAACTGGAGACTAAACACCCATGGGGAAATCAGGAACAAATTGTTAAGCTCTTAGGACAGCACACTGCAGCTTTCTTGACTTTTCGTAACTTCTATCCATTTGTCCTTTACTGATATCAGTAATCCACGGACTCTAAAGCAAAAACCTTTGGAATGGTGTCAGGGCTCAGCACCACATCTGTTACCTGACCCCTGCTCCCAGTAGCAAGACCAACATTTGGAAGATGTGGATGGTATGGAAGAGCTTTGATAACCATGAAATAAAACAGAGTACAGTGCAGAGTTATCTGTCAGCCATTCTGGTAAACAATTCCTCAGCTCTAGCTGCTTGCAATTAACTTGCTTTGACTCTCTTTCCATCTATCATCTGTAAAAAAAAATAGTAATGAAAGTTAGTACAATGTATATATTTCAGAAACTATGTAAAAACATAATTTAGTGAATTAATAATTCTATCAGACAGAACTGAGGGAGAAAGAGCAATTAGTGGCACTGACATGGGAAAGGGAGATAAGGCATACAATACAGCTTGTACAAAGATTGGAAGTTACCAAGACCCAGCTGGCAGGAAACACAAAGAAAACATTGACATTAACAGCTTGCACAGTCTGAAAGGAAAAAAAAGAAAGGAAGCAGGTTAAAAAAGAAGAAACAGAACTGATAGTAGACAGAAAAGTTAGGGGTGGTTTTGAACTTCATTCTTAAAGGGCTGAGGAGTCATTTCAAGGTGATCTGTTTCTATTCTTAGTCCAAGCAGTAAGATCGGTTGCAGAGTTCTGCATGGAAGCAGTTGATGGATGAGTTACAAGGATGACAAAAGGGAATTAAAGCCAATGTAAAGACAAACAGGCTGGAAGATTTCAACACTGTTGGACAGTGCACTCAACAGAAACACATGCTTATAGTGGGAAAAGAAGCATAGTTTCGGATTCAGGACTCCATTACCCCGAGGGAAGCCAAAGACAAGTAAGCAGGCAGCAGTCTTCTCAGAGTCCTCCTTAGTATTGTAATACAGCATCTTTAGCATCTTTAGCATCTTCTGGTGTTATTTCCAAATGAAGTCAGCACACCAGCCAGCAGGAAACAGCAAATAACTTATGCCAGCTACACACGGTACCCGCTAACTGCAAATGTAGCCTGTAACTGCGAGAATTACTATTAATTAGATGCCAGTATTATTTAACAGCCTCTGGGTTTACCAACCTATCTCTAGTTTAAAAGTATATTTTGAGCATTGAAACAGAATGGCAGAATTAAAGCTTTTTTGAAGTAATACCTAATGCTAGTGTCGAAGCTCCTATTTCACACAGTAGCGTCCATACTTCTGAATATTTCCACCACGTGTTTGCATTGCGCTAAATCAAATCCAGAAGTCTGTAAGACAGAAAGATGGAAACATCGTAAGCATTTATGGAAGAGTTAAAGTCCTACTGACACACAAACGATTTCTAGCTCACTCTCACTTTTTAGAAGATTGAAGTTGTGTTGTTGCTTTAATGACATTTACTCAGCTGAAGAATACCATACAAACTTTGCTCTGCACTAAAAAAACACCAGACAAAAATATTTTTGAAATAAACTCCTCACCAGTCTTTCTAAAAGAGACTTTCTCCCTACTTGAATACATCAGGTATTTATTTCCAGCTTCCTAGTTTACAGACTTCTCAGCATATTAACTTATTGGCCTGTCAGCTGTATGTCTGTTGACCTTATGGACTGTTGCCTTTATGAGTGTTAACCATATGCCCAGATCCCACAGCAGCTGCAGTTGTGGATTATGGCAAAAGCCTCAGAGATAAGCAGTGACATCATGTACTATTGTTACTGCCTTTGCTAGCTCAGCAATATCCATATGCATGCAGCCAAACATTTCATGGACTTCCTTTCCATGTTGCAGTTTGTGCACACATGAGCCCTACAACAGCCAGAGAATTATCCAAACAGTTCAACAGCAGTTCTAATTCTGATTGTGCTGGCTTGACTGAAATCAAATTGATTTTCTTCATGCAGTCAGAAACTTTTCTTTTTCACAGCTAGCCCAGTCATTTGGATTTAGTTTGAGAATAATAAGAAAGCATCCTTGGACAGAATGAATGTTTTTCTTCAAGTAACTTCACAGTGGTTTTGAGTTGGAATGAAGAGAATGTAAGAACTTACTGATATTTTAGCCTTTGTCTGGGAGCCAAGGTCCTTCTGGTCCTTCTATCTGCAGGTGTGAAGCAGCTAGAAAGGGGGACACAGATGGGACAGACTTGGACTGACATCCAGGCTGATCAGTGTGAATATTCCATGCCACTAGCATCATGCTTTGTCTTTAATGAGAGGTAGGTTTTCCAGCTCGGTATACCTGTTCTGGTTCTGCTCTGTTCTGGCTGAGTCCCTTTCGGGAGTTCCTTTAGCTCAGCCTTTTGCTGATCTGCTGTTTTGCAGTGGCGTCTGGGCCTTTCCGCACTTTTGGTCTTCTCTCTCTCCCCAGGGTCAGCTGTTCGGGACGTGGGTGCTCTCTTTCCAGGACTGGCTGCTCGGTGCAGAGAGAGTTCATGAAGAATTGCATTGAGCATCTTTTATTTTATATTCTATTTTCCATTTTATATGTATTAATAGTAGTAGTAGTATATTACTATTGTTATTTTGTTAAACTGTTTTTATCTCAACCCATGAGTTCTTTCCTTTCAATTTTCTGTACTATTTTGGGGTCGGTGGAGGGAGTAAACGAGCAGCTACTGTGATTTTGATTGCTAGCTGGGTTTAAACTGTGACACTGATATTAATATAAATTGCTTGTGTTAGATATTTCTGTGGTACACAAACAGCTGTAATCTGTATGTGTAATCCTCTTTATGCTGTGACGTAGCACATGAGTTGGCTGTCTGATACAGTATTCCTGTCCTCTCTGGACAAAAAAAAAGGCAAATAAATCACTGTAGTGTCATGAAACAGCAGCATATTAAGATATTTGTATCATAATACTTTGGAAACTTTTCACATTCTAAAAAATATGGATTAAATCATACTTCCCAAATCCTACTCCTGAAGAAACTAAACTGGTAAATAAGTATATAAAAAATAAACATCATAGCACAGCACCAAGTTCACAGGAATGTATGTAACTGCACAGCTGTCAGAGCCTCCCCATACCTTTGCTCCTTTTCTGCTTCTGTACAAAGTGTCCCTGGACATGATGTCCTTCAAAGGTGAAGCCCAGCAACAGAATTTTCTTCATTAATAGCATATTTTTCCTGGCATCGTATCAGAATCAGTACTTCTAAAAATATACCAGGGACAGTATGGTAGCAAGGAAAAGTTTCACTCTTGCAAGAAGGAACGGATATAAATTAACGGCTCCTCCTAGAAGAAAGTGGTTATTTAAAAATTTTGTTCATAAACACCCCAGTACTGCAGAGCTCTTGAATCAACCCCTCTTTTTCTTTTTCCCACAAAGAAGAGCTCTGCATCTTTTTAGAAAACCTCCTGTGGTAAACGCAGCTGGTACCAAACACACTGCGCCGACAGGCACGAAGACTCACAGAATCACTGAACGTCAGGGATGGGAAGGGACCCCTCAAGATCATCTAGTCCAATCCCCCAGCCGGAGCAGGAACACCTAGGCAATGCTACACAGGAAGGCATCCAGGCGGAGCTTGAATGTCTCCGGAGAACACCGCCCTGCCCGCTGCCGCAGGCCCTGCCAGCCACGGGCCGCCCCGCCCGCTCCTGCCCCACGCTCCGCGCTCCCAACATGGCGCCCGCCCTCGGTGCCGGGGGCGCCTGCGGGGTTTCCGGCGAGGCAAGCTCGCCATGAGTTGTTGCACGTCGCGCCTGCCGGAGTGAGCATGAGTTTCGCCCGCGCCCTCACTGAGGGAGGCCGAGTCACCGGCAGGCCCAGGCGGCCCCTCCACGGCTCCCCGGGCTCCGCCGCTCGCCCACGGCCGCCGCCGCCCCGCGNGCCCGGGCGCTCCTTGGGCCGGTAAAGGTCGTTAACTGCAAAGGTAAAGCTGCTGCCCACGTCCCCAGGGCTGGCTTTGCATTTCCCCGCCGAGCGTCCCTCCCGGAGCGACACACGCCCCTACCGTGCCCGAGCTTGGGCACCTCACCCACCCAGCGCACAGGCCGCCCGTCCCCGCCTGGCGCTCTGCACCTCTCTGGGGCCGGGGTGTCGGGAGTAGTCAACAGGACAAAGCTCAAGAGGGGAAAAAACTTCCTTGAAATAACTGCGGGGCAAGGCTGAGGCACCAAAGCTGGTGGTAAATTCACCTGCTCAGGTGCTGGCTGCCGGCACAGCATCTGGGAGCCCAGCAGGGGCTGCCTCGCCTCCTGCGACCTGCAGCTCTGCACACTGGCCAGCCTTGTGAGGCTGCACCCATGCGGTGCTGGCCAGATGTGGTGGTTTTCTTCTGGAGCTGGACATGTTGACCGTTTTACATTGGCTACAGCTGCTGCCCCTGAGAACTGATTCTGGGGGCGGCCAGCAGATGTTGCCCCTGCATCCCTGCAGCTCAAGTCCTAAGACCTCGATCTACTGCTGAGCATCTTCATCTTTGACCAAAACCTCACAGTTTTGTCTCATTTAATAGCTGGATGCTTTGGAGCATCGTGATAGCCTGTAGGCTGTATGAGATACTTACAGTTATCCTTTACTAGTAGCTTTTCTTCTTGTAAATGGCAGGGCTAAAGAGCATATGGAGGCTCTGCTGGAAACCTTGACATAGCTGGCTAACAGGCCCATTAGACAGCAGTGCAATTCACCCCTGGATCATCTACAGATCTACACTCTAAGCAAGCGGTGGGACAGCCTTTTGGCATAATATTTGGCTGCAATTTGAAGTCTGCAGGAGACTAGCTGGCCATTTGTGACAAGTTGTAGGAGTACATTGCATACTGAATTATTTGAAAAATATCTAAAACTTCATATTGAACATATATGACCAGCCGCCAGCTGATGTTCTTCTCTTGTACTGTGAGAATTCTCTTCCCTTGGCTCAGTACCTTTACACTGCAAGCTCTTCAGGGCTAGGACAAACAGGTTTGTTTTGTCTAAAACCACAGAAAACATAAAATAGATAATAATAGATAAGAAGTATTCACATTGTGCTTTCTTGTCTGCAAATTCATACATGCTAATGAAATACTCCAGCTTTGTATATGTTTCCAGGTCAGAGATGCCTGAAAATTATCTCTGTTTTTAAAATATCAGTTTTTCAGAATGAATAGCTCCACAGAAATGTCTACACTTAGGAAAAAAAAATGTGTTTAGAAATTAATAGATAAGGTGGTGGTTTCATAAGGTGAAATGGTGAAATTCCATTTTGGAAATCAGAGTTTATTTTTTTCCTCTTTCAATAGCATGGAATATAATTTCTAAATTTTGTATAACAAAGCCCCTAAAAGCCAGAAATATACATTGGTTTGCAAATCATTCACAATCTTCACTCTCTCACTTATTTTTTTAGCTGTATAATGTTTTGCTAAAAGGACTTTTTAAAAGAGTTTTTGCAGGCAGAGTAGATCACCAGGGTCTTTCAAGAACTTCCGCTCAAGTGTATGACACTCCAAATGTAATTGTTGAGATCTGCAAATGTTGTGAGAAACACAATTTTATTTTATTCTGACTCTGTTTGTAGTAGTGGGCTTTATTTTCTTCTATGTTCACTTTGAACAATGAGCTTCTAAAATTTGTAAATTATCTACATATAATAACATTGCAATATTTTCCATTATTTATTTTAACATAAGAAATAAGACTTGAGATATCCAGGAAGCCAGCCTTTTATGTGATTTGTTGGTTAGTTTCTCCCTAAAGCCTTTTTCTGAAGGCAGATAGCCAGGCTAGTACCCCCATATTTATTTTCTATTCTGATTTACACATGGACAGTAGTATTGGATCTCATTCCTTAATGTTATCTCTGAGGTACACAGACCTGAATGCTGTCTTTTCAAATCTGTCCTGTGGTGCAGCTTCTTAACCAGAGCTGACTGGTAGCTATTCCATTCCTATATACATGATAGGTGGAAAATATCTGAACTTATGTGCTTATAAAGGTAGAATAGTTGTTGGTAGACTTCTCTCCTTTGAAATTAGATGAGATGTCGCTGCAGTGAAAACATTCTTTCACTGTTCTTTGAAAGAATTCTATTGTATTGTAAACAAACACATTTTATTTGAAAGTGTACAGAAGCAGTAAATAGATAAAGAAAGTTGAGCATAATTTTGCATGTTACAGCAATTGTTTTAAGTGAGATAACTGTGTTTTGTATCCTTATTTACTGGCTTAGTTTGAATAAGCAATCTGACTGGCCAGGGAAGATTATGAACTCAATAAATAAAGAAAATTCAGGCTGTGTGGATATCTGCTTCCTTTGCCAGGAAAAAAAATTAGCTTGAAGCGTGTAATGGAATAAACAAAATAGACTTGGCTTTCGCTGTATGATCTGTGAGGGCTGCAGAAGTTATGCTGATCTTTCAGATTCTGCCAACGGTCTCCTGATGTTTTACACATAAAAGATATGAACACAGCCAGCAGTTTCTGAAGGATAGTGAATTATCTAGCAATCAATAGTATAGTAGATTATCAGCAAACATAAAAAGGTGGCTTGATTGGAAATACGCCAATATGTATATTCAGTTTAATATTTTCAAGTTGTCCTACACCATGGACTCTATAAAAATCAATCACTTTTTTCTCCAAGATTTTGCAAAATTGCCATCTGGTTTGCTAGTTACATCAATAAAACCTTACAGGTGTTGTTACTGAAACAGAATTAACATAAGTAGCAAGATAATTCCTATAATAACTCCTAGATGGATTCTGGTTGGTGAAAAATCAATCTCTAGCAAATAAATTATGCCATCCTCTTTAATTTGGAAAGTCACATTCTGAATTTTTAGCCCCTCTGTTAATTATGTTGTTTGCATCATTTTTAGATCAGTTGTTCCATAAAGAGAAGAACTGATGGGTCTGGTCTCCAGCGGCTGAAAGAACTGATGCTGAACAGACATGGGAGTTATTCCACATGGAATGGACTGTGCTGCTGTTTTCACAGTGAAGTCTGTCCTACTCACTGCCTTTGAAACACCTAGAAGCTGAAAAAACTCTGAGGCAGACAGAAATATAATCAGATTAATTAGGAAATAAACTGCAGATATAACATATTTAACCATGGAATTTGAATATTTTAATTTTTTAATAGGTAAGCAGCATCAGTTTTGGATCAGTTAACTTTCTGATGAAGCTATATCTGACATTTGCAGATTTTACGCTTTTCATAAATTAGTTTTCATTACAACAATATTTGCCTTTCTTAGACTTATGTTAATTAAAATGCTAAAAAATTCTGCTTCCAAAACAAGTGCAGACTTTGTCTGCAACTTCAGCCGGAGTACCCAACACATTTCTGCTATGCATTGTTAAGGAGGGAGGACCTTGTGGTATTTTCTGTGCAGCAATGTTATCAGTGTTCGGCAGTTGTCCTAGTTTCTCTGGGGTGGTACAAGCAGAGGCTACGTAATTACAGGATGGGTATCTATAAGGAGACATCTAAATTCCTCCTTAGCCATTCACATGAAAACTTGCTACAGCAATACTGGCACAGAATGGCTTGTAAACATTCAGACAGTCTTTAGTTTGAGAAAAACCGCACACTAAAAGGTATGAGAGACCAGAATCAATTAAGTGTAAGCTAACTATTTCAGTGGTGAAGGGACTGACATGCCCATCTTAAGCCTGTTCAGAAATCTTAACCACAGTATCTACAGGTAAGATTGTCATTGGTGTAACTATCATCTAAAATAGGCTTATCCCCCTTTGTTAAGCCAGGACCTGTTGTGGCACATATGATCGTGGACATACTTAAAAAGTTCTTTACAGTACTCAGATTCAGTAAGGAGAAAAATGCTGAAGTAGTGAAAAATAGATTCAAAGCCCTACAGGGTGGTGTCACTGTACTGGCTAAGGATTCTTTCAGTAGCTGAAGATGGAAAAAACTCTGTTCACCCTATCAAGAAAAAAAATAAAAAGCAATTATAAAAAAAATAAATACATACATCCTCACAAAAAAAAACCCAGGCAGTTTTCAAAGTAATACTTTTTTTTTTTTTTTTTTTTTTTTTT
>VWYH01009798.1:26643-69395 GCA_013399365.1 Pampusana beccarii
CATACACATTTTTCCATTTTAAGATCAAGTTCTTCTACTATAGCACCTACTAAAGGAAAGAATGCCAGTTTGCACTCAGACAGCTGAACTCCTCCATTCTGGCAACTAAACACCAGAAGAGGTGTCACAGCCCCGACAAACTGGACTTTGTGCCACAATCTGGATACGTAACGCACATGCACAGACACACTGTGTACTTCAGTCAGGTCCAGAGAACACTGACAAAATTATTTCAGCTACTCTGAGCTTTTATATCAGAAATATTTTGTAATTGTATTCTGAAGAGCAAAAATTAACCATTTCAGAACAACCGTTAGGCCTTTCCTGTTAAGCTGGTTAGTTTACTGTAAATGGCCAAAAATGCAAACTCTTGAAACAAGTTACAGAAACATTTTGCTATATAATCCTAGTATCACTTTGGTATTTTTTAAGCTGACAAAACCAATCATCATGATAGTATCCATTTCTCTTAGTATGCTTACTGGATGCAGTGTCACCATTTTATGTGTTACAATACACAATGACACACCTAAGAAATTTGGTAGAGATCAGTCTTGCCCAGTTACAAGTTTCTATGTCACCCTTTTTGTTGGATCTTTCATGCCGAGTTTTAAAGTGTGTTGCATGCCTAGGATGTAGCAAGTTCAAAGCAACAGCTGGAACTGCTACAGTAGATGAAGATCAGGTGTAAAAGTAATTAGTTGTCTTTTAATGCCTTTTTTTTTCCAGGACAGAAAAGGTGGACTGCTTCTGTTTAAACATGCTGCAATTTAGGAAGGAGGTTTAGGAAGAGGTTGCCAGAACAACAAGTGTAAAAATAACAAGATTATAGGGAGTTAGCAGCCTTTGCCTTGTTATGTGCATAGGCCTTCATGCATCTGTTTGACTGCTTTTCTGACAAAGAATGTTTTCCTGACTAAAGCCCTTCAAATTTTAATCCTACACTGTACTGGTTGATGAATGAACAGGAATTATGCTTGTATATTGATTAGGAGAGTCTCAGGTCTGTAGCTATGATTAGTACAGTACCTGTTTGTGTAGTAGCTTTTCCTGGAATTTCATGGAGGCCTGGGGGTGGTGATTTTGTTTAGTTTTGTTTTGTTTTGTTTCTGCTTCTTGTTGTTGAATATAGAGCTGTTTGCTAGGATCTAATAATTTTCTGACTCAATGTATCATTGCTGAGTGAGGTGAAATAACCAGAGACCTTCCTAGGAAATTAACTTTAAATTGTTTTTATTTTGAGAGTACTTCAGGACATAGAAAGATTGCATGCAGTACTTTGTTCATACTTTACAGCCTGGGTACATCTCGGTTCATTATCATGAGATACAGATACATGTAGAGTGGATTCAGTCTCTTCAAAGAAACTTTAATAGGTTTCGGTTGCCCTGGTAATTTTTTGGTAGTTAGGATTTCATTTACTGCTGTGAGTTATTCTGCAGAGCTCTGTTCTTGCTAACCCATAACAAGAGGTACTTTAGAAGGCCTGGGCAGTAGAAACATGGCTGAATCATTAATACATACTATATAGGGGATGTCAGCATAACATTGAAACAGGCTTCCTAGAGAACTGGTTGATGCTCCAGGCCTGTCAGTGTTTAAGAGGTATTTGGACAATGCCCTTAATAACATACTTCAGCTTTTGGTCAGCCCTGTGAGGCGACAAGAACGATTCATACAGATGCAGACAGAGACGCACAGGCACAGAGTTCTTGTTAGCAGCGAGAGCAGAGCCAGGCAGACCTGAGCTCTCTTTCATTAACAGTTCTCAATTTGTAGGTTTACAGATACAGGGCTGGACCAAGAGGTTAGACAGTGTTTTCAAAAAATATTATTCTAAACACACCACACTCATGTTGTGGCTGTTTTCAGTCACATTCCCATGCATATCTTGTGGGCGGTGTTCCGACCCACTCATTCACACGCCCAGGCCCAACATTCTCACATCATACATATGGGGGTGGTTTTCCGACCCGAGATATTATTCTCCCTGGCCTGGACTATCACTCCTAACACTCATAAAAAACATACTTCTGTATAATCTGTCCAAGGCCATGCCGTTCCCACAGCACTGTGGAGATGTCAGGCAGTCAGACCAGATGATGGTTGTAGGTCCCTTCCAACTGAACTGCTCTGCTCTATTCTATTCTGTTCTAAATAACTGCAATATAAAAGATACATTTATTAATCAGTTGGTAATTACTATGATTAACAACCACATCTCACCAATAAAGCAACCATTTAAATATTCTTATTCTTTAATAACTGGTTTCATTATTCAACCCAATTTCAGACTATAAGAGCAAGTTCTTTACATATTATAGTTGTGTTTTATCACCCGAGTAGATTATCTAGACAGTGTAACCCAGAATAAAATAACATACCATTTATTACCTTTTTTGTTTTGCTTTGGTTTTGGAGATGTTAAAATGTCTGAAATAGTAGACGGCCTGTTTAGAAGCTCAGTAGGCTGGGTCTTAGTGCCATGTAAAGAACAATAAGTGATGTTAGCTATAAGAAGAAGAAATTATTTTTACTAAGTTAGTTTAAAATATTTGTTTATCTGCAGTGCTGTTTCATTGATTTTAATACAGAAAGAAATGTTTTGTTACATAGAAATTGCCATAATGAATCATGAAAAATCTTAAATCTTTTGAAACCTTCTTTGGAATAGTGGCAGGAATCAAATTGGGGAAGCACTCTGAAGGACAAAGATAGGGAATAATCTAGTCATGCTGAAATAACTTTCTTAATCAGTTAAAAATACTTTAAAATCTCGAATTCTGAACACAGATTTATAATCCTTCTTTCCATAGATGTTGGTATGTATTTTTATTTTATATTTAATTTGTAAACCTCGATGTTGACATTCTCTATATAAACTGCAAAGTATATCTTGTATCCTGCTACATACTTGTTCTTAATGTTACAAACAATTCATTCATATGAAAAATCTTTCTGTTTGTGTGTTTATTTACTCTTTTGAATGCAATATGAATGACAGCAGGGATGTATCAGTGATATGGAGGTATTTTATGCAACCATTTAAAATTCATTAGAAAGAAACTGTTAGACTTCATGGACTTTTGAATTATGTCTTTACTGAAGTGCAATCATCAATAAGCAAAGCAAGTCTCCAGGAAGAATCCAATCTTGCTCCCCAGCTGAGGATGCAAATTCAAGATGTTTTCGTAGTAGTAATATTCTTTTATTTAGACTGACATTTTCAGGTAAAATTTTTTGTATCTCCATGGAGTGATGGGGTGATGCACCATGAAGAGTATTAACAGAGGCTAATTTTAACCTTTGGTACCTAATTTCTCCTGTTCCCTTTTATGTCAGTCTGTGGGTGTGTGAGCTGGATTCCATAAGAGGATGATTTTCAATATAAGCCTGACCTGAAGAGCTGTATCCTCTGCTGCTGAGGGATTTAAGCTCTATTGATTGCAGAGGTAGTCTATGAACACTAGGCTATCTTGATCTTCTCGAGGAACTCACATGATTGCCTCAAAGTATCTGAGTTTGGCCTTTCTGTCCCTCAGTCTGTCTGCATGCCTTTCAGCACTCCTTTCTAACAGTTTTAAGCACTAGCTGGTTTTAGGAAAAAAAATGACAGAAGGGAAGAACCCTTCAATGGAATGGAATGGAATGGAATGGAATGGAATGGAATGGAATGGAATAGAATAGAATAGAATAGAATAGAATAGAATAGAATAGAATAGAGAATACTTCAGTTGGAAGGGATCTACAATAATCATCTAGTCCAACTGCCTAACCACTTCAGGGCTGACCAAAAGGTAAAGTATATTATTAAGGCTGTTGCCCAAATGCCTCTTAAGCACTGTCAGGCTTGGGCCATCAATCACCTCTCTAGGAAGCCTCTTCCAGTATTTGTCTAACCTCTCAGTAAAGAAATGCTTCCTAATGTCCAGTCTAAACCTTTTCTGGCACATCTCTGAGCCATTCCCAGGTGTCCCGTCACTGGATCCCAGGGAGAAGAAATCAGCATCTCACTGTCCACTTCCCCTCCTCAGGAAGCTGCAGAGAGCAATGAGGTCACCTCTCAGCCTCCTTTTCTCCAAACTAGACAAACACAGAGTCCTCAGCTGCTCCTCACAGGACATGCCTTACAGCCCTTCCACCAGCTGTGCTGCCCTCCTCTGAACTCATTCAAGGACCTTCACATCTTCCTTGAATCGTGGGTCCCAGAACCACACACAGTGCTCAAGGTGAGGCCGCACCAAGGCTGAATCCCGAGGATGATCCCCTGTTCTGAGCGCTGTCTGTGCTGTGTTTGATGTCCCCAGGATGGGGTTTGCCTCTGGGCTGCCAGGGCACACACTGCTGACTCACACTGAGCTGCTGTCAGCCAGGGCCCCAGGGCCCTTTCTGCAGGGCTGCCCCACAGACACTGCTCTCCCAGTTCATACTTGTGCCCCATGTTACTCTGTCCCAGGTGCAGAATCTGGCATTTGTTCTTGTTAAATTCCATGCCAATGATGATAGCTCAGTTCTTCAGTCCACGGAGATTGCCCTGCAAGGCTTCGTGTCCAGTGAGACAGTCAGCAGCACCTCCCAGTTTAGTATCATCACCAGACTTACAAATGGTGCATTCAAATCCTTCATCGAGTTCATTAATAAATATATTGAACAGAACTGGCCCTAGAATTGAGCCCTGAGGAACACTGTTGGTGACTGGTCACCAGCCAGATGTAGCCCCATTTGCTACAACCCTTTAAGCTCTACCTTTCAGCCAGTTCTTCACCCAGTGTGCTGTGAACCCGCTTATCTCACAGCTGAACAACTTGTCCAGAAGGATGCTGTGAGGAACAGTATCAAAAGCCTTACTAAAACCCAGAAAAGCTACATAGAATCATAGAATCATTTTGGTTGCAAGAGACCCTCAAGATCATTGAGTCCACCCATAACCTAACTCTAGCACTAAACCATGTCCCTAAGAACCTTGTCTAAACACCTTTTAAACACCTCGAGCGATGGTGACTCCACTGCTTCACTGGGTAGCCTGTTCCAGTGCCTGACAACCCTTTCTGTGAATACTTTTTTCCTAATATCCAATCTAAACATCCCCTGGTGCAACTTGAGGCTATTTCCTCTTGTCCTATCACTTGCTACTTTAGAGAAGAGACCAACACCCTCCATGCTATAACCTCCTTTCAGGTAGTTGTAGACAGTGATAAGGTCGCCCCTCAGCCTCCTTTTCTCCAGGCTGAACAGCCCCAGTTCCCTCAGCCGCTTCTCATTAGACTTGTACTCCAGACCCCTCAGCCTCCACCACTCCAGGCTGCGTGGTGGCAGGAGTATGGGACACATTCACAGAAATCAGGTTTCATTAGGTCCACGTTCACTTGTTTTCTTCTTTGAGGATGAAGTTTATTCTCAATCTTGGTTGTCATGTTTCAACAGGTAGATATTAGTGTTCATAAATGATTCATTCCTGATTGTTATGTTTAGAATGTACCCAATATCATAATACTAGACAACTAAAAAACTTTTGTTGTAGATGGAAGCAGGCTAGAATACCATAATCTAATACTTTTTTTTCTTTCTTTGAGAACTGGATCTGTTAATTATTGGAGTGGCATAGAGATACTTAAGCTGACAAGAGTGTCAAACAATGTAAGTGTATGTTAGTTGAAATATTCTACATGAAGCTGATAAAGAGAGATTTCCCTAAGGAATTACTAATTGTATTAATAAAAATCAAACGTCATAAAAATACCTCAAAACAGGGGGTCTTCATCACTACACACAATGCATAGCTTGTGTTCTCTGGCCTTATTTTGGTATCGCACAGCCCACACCCTGTCTTCATCCCAAATGCTGTGTGCTTCTCCTCCTGCTTTCTGTATAAACAGAAAATAGCACAGTAGTTCTGGCATGAGGCCGTTCTTCTTCTTCTTTTCTCTTGCTCTGCCCTTGTCTTTGTTTCCTTTATAATGTGTGTGTTTTTTGCTTATCTCCCTCTTTAGTACAATGGATATCACCCGCTGCTGTTAGTAAACCTTTGCGGTACTGTGTGCCACTCTTTCATGCTTCTCCACAATAAAACTTGAAATTGCTTTCTGCCTGCCTCTGAATAGCAAAATTTCCTTTGAAATTCAGATGAAAGTGACTGGCCCAGAAGTGAACTCACTCTGCATGATTAAACGACAGATTAAAAGGCTAACAGTAATTTATTCATTAACAGACAACGAATAAAGGCCAGAAACACGAAATCCGGGCAGGAACACCACTCCAGGTGAGCGACTCGGTGGCCGTGGGCGTTCATGAGGCACTCTGGCCGCCACGGGGGCCTCAGGGCCGGCAAGGCCCTGTCACCTCGGAGGTGTCCGCCCTCCTCGCACGAACCGAGCTCATCTCAGTCGGTGGGGCCGCGATGAGCTCCCGACCTCCGGAGGTTGTAGTTACACAACCCTCACCCCGCTAGGCAGCCCCCGCGCGGCAGTCGGGCCGCACGACTCTCAAGAGGGGGCAGGTCCTGCCGACCGAATGCACACCACCGCCGGCCGGACCGTGCCGGGCCAGACCGGGCGAGCCCACTCCCCCCGGTGCTCCTCACCGGAGCACAAGCCCCGCCCCTCTCCGCCCCTCCGTGCGCAGCAGGTGCAAGCCCACTGTCTCTGTTCCCGCCCCCCCAGCCAGGATTGGTCATTGCATTTTCACGCTGGCCATGTATTGGCCGCCGGTGGCGGCTGTAAGGGCCTAGGATTGGCTGTAGTGCCGGACGCGGGGAGGCAGGCAGGCGGCGGCTGCGGGGAGGCGGGTGAGCGGGGCCCGGGAGGGGTGTGCGGGTGCGGGGCTCAGCCCGGCTCCGGCTGGCGCAGTCCGGTGGCTGGGGGTCGAGTCCGGCCCGGTCCCGGCTGAAGCTTGGGGCGCTGCGTGCGGCCTCTGGCTGTGGAGGGAGGGCGGTAGTGGAGCCAGTCAGGGCCGTCTTCAGCCTTCGGGGCGGTCGCTTGGGCCGCGGAGCGGCGGCTTCCCATCAGGAGCAGGCTCGTGGGGCGCGGCCTGGCCCGGCGCAGAGGCGGCCCCGGTAGTCCTGTGCCTGAGGACGCGGGCCTCAGCCAGTGTGCCGAAGGAGAGGCCGAGAGAGCACCGCGGCCGTCTCCGACCGGCGCAGCGGGTCGCGGTGGCCCGACGTGTGCCTGTGCGTGAGGGGCCGTCGGTGCGCGCGGGGAAGCCGGCAGGGCACGCGGCATGGGCAGGCCTTCGGTTAAAGGCTGCTTCGCTTTGTGTGTTTGTTTGTTTGTTAACAAGCACACGCCACAGTCACGTGCGGGCGGCTGTGTGTCCCAGGCCGGAGGGCACAGCCTGCTACGCGGTGCTGAGCCCGGACAGCGGTGGCAGGTGTGGCCGTGTCCGGCACGGCAGCCTCTGGGCGGGATGGGTGCTTGCTGCGCTACCTCAGACGAAATAGAGCTGAGTGTGAGCAGGCTCTCCTCTAAAGTTGCTTTGAAGTCAGTTACGAAGCACTCCCAGTAGCTGTTTGTTGGAGGAGAGGTGGTCTGAGCTGGAGCAGAAACACCCCCAAATTCAGGGACAGAAGGAAGGTGTCTTGGGCCCAGAATCCAGAATAGATTTGTTAAGGTTCGTCAGCTAAAAGCATGCATTCTCTTATGAGCAAAAACACATTACCCCGTAGTTACCCTGTGCAAGATGGGTTTTGCACGTGGATGACAGCCTCCCTGCGGGTGTTTCCTGTGTGTGCTTTGATGGTGCCCCTTTAGTAGGTTCTCTTGAACTGCTTGTCTTCAGCTGTGATGAGTGGTGGAACTGAGAGATCTCTCAGGATACTGTGCACTGCAGATGCTTGATTGGGTACTGCTGGTGAATTAACACTTTTATGAAGAATATGTATCTGTTTTACAGCGTTTTAATCTGCATGGTGCACAAAGATGTAAAAATGTATAAAACATTGGTATTGTAATTGTGATGCTGAGTACTTTATAGGATGTGTTTGAAGGCTTAGAGACTGCATTTAGTTCCTTTTTCTATACTCTGACATGTTCAGACACTCCATTTTTGCAGTGTGGTTCTTGATTTGCAGTTGTTTGTATACACAGTTAAGTGATTTAGAGGAATGATTTTTGTTTAAAATTCTGTTACACTGTATCTAGAAAAAAAATAAATTTATGTCCTGTAGCAATAAAGAGTGCTGTCAGACTGTTGCTGTTCTCCATTAATGCACAACTCATGTAGAATACATACCTTATAGATGTAAATTTCGTTTAGGAGAAGTATGCATATTTAAGTTTGTGTAAGCAAATATATGTGATAAAATGTTTATTTGCAGCTGAGCCAGACTTGCACGGAATCAATTTCCTGCTCCTAACAGCCATTAAAGAAAGGAGAATGTCTGGAAAAAAGTTGTTCAGAATAATAATTATTTTGAAGTTGCGTTAAAATGCAGAATCAGGGAACTTTGCAAAATATACTTATGTTTTTATTTCTTTTGCGAACTCAGTGAGTTGCAATGCGGTGTAGGTATTGTGCAAAAGTTCTTGACAGATAAAAGCCTCACCAAAATAGGACATATTTATGGATTCTTACCTTGTTAACATAGCTGCTCCCGTAAAGATGTTTACTTCTGGAAAAGCAGTTTAGCATAGCAAATGAAACATACTGATATGATGTATTGGATGAATTCAGTAAATATTGTTATGGGTATTTGTAGCGATAGTTTAAACTGGCATTGCTACCGTTTTTATATAGTAATCTCCCTTGTGGTCCATAGTATTCGTTGCTTGCTTCGATTCTTGGTCTTTTGGGAAGGCTTCAATAAAACAAGGATTATTACTGTGCTCTACAGCAGTAGAGGCCAGAATCCCATTGCACTAAGGACAACACATTTGTAAGGCAGGCAGTCCCTGGCTTGCAGTTTGCAATGTAAATAGTGTTCGTTTGGCATCTGAGGCAGTTGGAGTTGAGGATGTAAATGAAGTTGCAAGCATAAAATTTAGAGTTCAATGAAGGTTTATCCTAGTATTTCTGAATAATGTTTTGAACAAACAAAGTACAGGGAGCGAATTTCTTCTAGTTCATTTATTCACTGATATGTTGATGATCCCCCTGCATTTTTATGGATAGGACTGTAAGTCTGATCATGTCCACTGCAGAGTTATATTATTACCTCAGTAGTCTTCTGCCTATATATTTAGTCGTGTATTAGGGCAGGTCCCAAACATTTGCTTTGCATTCATTTCAGTTGGCAAATGTATTTAAAAACTTCAGATAATACCTTGAAACAATATCAAACTTACAGAAACAACTTTGAATGTGGGATGAATATAGGTGAACCCAAACTTCTGGAGGAGGGGAATGATAGCTAACCTCAGTATTCTGTTCAGAGCATCAATGGAGAAATGCTAGTTTGAATGTCTTTAAAAGGTGCACTAACCTTACCTTAGAATGGTACTTTGCATCCGTGTTTAGAACTTTAGCTTTGTGTATTTGATAGCCTGAAGTTGAATGAAACACACTTTATGCTGTTTATACACAGGAGTATCCTGAAGTGCTTGGATTAATGCTGTATGCATTTAATATAGGGGCACCTGTTAGAGTTGTCAAAGTGTATATTATAGTAGGTGTTGCAAAAACCTTGGTTGTCTTGTAGGCCACACCTGCCTGGCTATATTTGTGGTATTGTGGAGCAGGGCTATAGCTTATTTATATGGGAAATGAAGATAATTATTAATGACCTTTTAGTAATGAGTGCAATACTGTGCAAAGGTGACAGAATGGCTGGCCATGTAAATTGCTAATGGGTTTTGTGTCATGGTGGGAAAACATCTGTAGAAATTTTGCTGCCAATGGTGTTAATAATTTTGTGTAGTTTTAAAGCAGCTTTTCAAGTTTGATTAATATAAAGTGTGATGCTTTGATACTAGACCCTTACACAACTTTTCAGGTTAACTAAACATGTGACCATGGAAACAAAGAGAACTCCAGCTGGTACATGTGTGTCCCTGTTAGTATGTGCTTACAAGTATTAAAACATGACCTGAAGTTTGCAGTTGTTCATGTGGTAAAATGCTTTGTGGTTTTTATTTATTGCTGTAAAATTGGTAATATCTCTCTGCTGGGTGCTAAGCAGTGAAAAGAAAATCCAGGGTGATAACTGATTTGAGTATAAAATGATGCAACTTGTTGATACTATAGAAAACTAGAATACAGATATAAGGTTCTGATCCTGAAAGTGGATTGTGGATGATTACTCAGAGAATTAGTGGTAACCAGTATACTGAAATGTCCTACCCCATTAGCTTAGTGTCAGAGGTGAAATTTTTGAAACCATCAGGAAAGAAGTTTCCATAACCTGAATTATTTTAAAACAGTAACAAAACACGTGTTCTGCTTTAGCGTCTCTGTAGTTGCCTTTTTATCTTAAATAACTGTGTCTTCATCACGTGTTCAGTGAACAAGATATTTGGAGGTTGGTGACAGCTTAAAAAATTATGGTGTAAGATTTTGAGCAGTTCTTAGGGTCAGGAATCTGCATCAATAAAAAAATTGGCTAAAAATTGGCTCCTAGATAATGGTTTTGTAGTGTATTTCCAAGATTGTAATGAAAAGTGGTTGTTTTTAAAAGGAGGTGAAAAAAAACCCACCACAAAGTATTTGTATCACACCCAGCAAAATTGGTGCAGTTTCATACAGCGTATCAATTGTATAACCTTTTAGAATTTTCTTTAAACAAAAAATATGTAAAAATGATAGAGGTGTTGATAGGTAGAGAAGTGGTGATTTATCTTCTAAGTCATGTAAAATCAAGCAAACAGTGATTGGGAGTCACCTTCTAGGTTATATGTAAGTCTACACAACATGACTTTTGAAAAAAGCCTACAGATTTTCCTCTCCACCCTACATAGTTATGTATGGTTGTGGTTCTAGCCCTGGGAGCAGAATAAATGTCTGAAATTCTGGAAGGCTAGTTTAGAGAAATAGTGGAAGTCTGGTAGGGGTGTCAAACAGTTATCCTGTAATGCTTTTCCTCTCTCCCAATCCTTCCTTACAGTGATTCTTCATTAGATGTTTGTTTGAATCAGCATTGCGGATTGGTATTCTTCTGCCTCCCCAGGCAATCTGTTTAACTGATATTATATTCCTAGTGGTAGAAATGTTACCCATATGTTGTTTCCATGTGTTGTTCCCAAGTGTCAGGGAGTTCTTCCTTGCTGCCATCTAAGAGTGATCTTTTTTGAATTATGGTACTTAAAAATGTTTGCAGAGGGCCAGATCTGATTTTTAACAGCATTGGCCGGGATAAAAGGGTGACTTTTCCTGTCTTATGTCCTTTAACACAGCTCCGTATGTTGTTGTATGCCAAAACAGAGGGAAATACGGACTTGTAACTTGCGGTCCTCTATAATCCTCTGTTGCCCTTTTGCTTAGCTGCACATTGCCAGTTATTCCCCCTTTGGTTTTCTTCCTCAGATTTTTATTTCTACCTGATAATAATATCCTGCACTTTTCTTTTTGAGAACGATTTCACTTTCTTCACAGGTATATTAGAATCACTTCACATTGTTTTTAAAATGTAAACTTCTTGAAGGCCAAACTGACTTCAGCTGAGCTCTCCTGTCTGCTGGTTGGATGAGAGGCTTTTGTTACCCTTGTGTCCAAGATACAGAATTCTGCTTATGAAAGTTTAAAGCAAGTGAAAGTTTAAGAAAGTTTAAAGCAGTGAATTTTTGCTGTTCTTCAGGAAAAAAACCCAAACAACTACTTCTAAAAAATGACTTGCATTACTTTTTGTAGTGGGTGAGGATTCATTACGTGGCTTTGGTTAACGCTAATGAAGACAGTTATGTAAGATGAAAGACAAAAATACATCTTCAGGTCTGATAGTTTGCTGAATTGGATATCTCCATCATGTAAGAGTTTCAAGTACCTGACTTTCCATCTTGGAATTCTCTCGTCATCGCTAATTTGCTGTGTTTGTCAGGAAGTGCCTATTCTAACTTGTTAAAGTAAGTTGAGGTCATCTGCACTGGTACAAGTGAACCTTATGTGCTTAAACTATAGAAAAGATTTGGCATTTTGTTTAGTACTGGCTTCTATTTGCTGTATTTCAGCTGTAGAGAGATGCTTCCTCCTCCAGAAAGTTTATAATTAGAACTCAAATAGAAATGCAAAATGTGAAAGTCATAGGCAAACGAAAAAGAGGACAGATACGGGGGATTTTGGTGCTTTTTTATGTTTTGATGAGTGAAGAATTTTACTGGGAGAGAGAGAAGGAGACGGGCTACCAGTACAGCTTTTATTAAGAATGAGGACTGAATTTCTGCATATCTTCTGAAAAGCAGTGGGTAAAAATTACTACTTTCCTGCCCTTAGTTTAGTACACGTTTAGAATATGAAAACTTTTGGTGCTGGGGAAGGAGAGAGGATTTCAGCTGATTATTAGCAGCCTGTAATAGTGTTCTGTTAGAACACATTGCTACAGGGGCTGCTGGCAAAGTTAGGCTTTTTATTCTTAAAGTTTTAATGCCAGCTTTCTGAGGGATGGTGGGACTTGTTCTTAGTGTTAGTACATGACACATACACTGTTCTGATCTTTAAAAGCTTTTAATACTTCAGTTACTTAGTCTTCCTGCTCTGTTGAGTTGAGATATACTGTGGAAACTCTGCTGAAGGTATTCATCAGGATAAAAACTGGAAAAGCAATTATTGTAGTAAGCCAGAGCTGGCGGTTGGTAGGACAGATTTACATGTCCTACCAGAGCTAGGGTTGAGTCAAAGTCAAGGAAGAAGAAGGTGGTGCATTCAAGCTATTTACAGTTTTGTGTAAGTAAGTGAATAGATATGGGCTAAACTCAGAGCAAATTGGTGCAAATAAACTGGAAATAATGCAGGAGTTGAATATAACATTGGAGCCACTAGATCATCAGAGGACAGTGAAAAATGAGCGCTGAAATGGTTACAGATCAGTGCCCAGTGATGCAGGGGCTTTGGCAGCAGAGTTTTTGTGATTCCTGCCTTGGGCTGCTTGTGTCTTGCTTGGTTCTACAACCTCTACAGCCTGTGCTACTGCAAGTATCTGCTGGGCTTTAAAAAAAATGAAGACATAATTAGACCCTCAAAGAACGGGATTTGATAAAGCTGAGTAAGTTCATGCAGCCCGGTTTACAGCTTGAGAGCCAACTGTTGTAAGTGCGGCTGCGTCAGAGCAAGCCAGCCTAACACTGGCTCCTTGGCTGACGTGAATGGATGGCAGACATCTGTGTAGAGGTATTCTGTGCACTGATGTTGTTTCGAAGAGCCTGGATGAAGCAACAGCAACCATGCAGGATCTTGAATTATAGGAGGATGCCTAAGGAACTGTATCAAGATGGTGTGTTTTTTAGTAACTCACCCATTCAGACGCCTCTACATGGGAGGTGATGACTGGGCTCCACTTGTGAAAGGAGTTCTGGACTTCAAGCAATTTTGCATCTCTATTTTTCTTCATGGCTTTACTAAATACTAATTACCCTGTGAATATACGTAATGCATTCGTTCAGAACAGCAATGTAGAGTTTCCTGCATATACTTGGATTCAGTATTGTTTGTATAGTGCCAGCACCTGTTCCCTTTAAAGTCTGGGAAAATTTTTCATAATTTGGATACTGTTGTGAATTGTATATGCTGATTATACGAGATAATTAATTGAAATTAGGAGTATGCAGACAACGTCCAAAATACTAAGCCACTTGCTTCTTTTAGTCTGCATGTTGACTAATGCTTTGATAAATACAGAAACTATTTATATCGTAGCCTTAATGGATTGTAACATTTCGGATCCTCAGTTTTGCATTTATGGCACAAAATGCATCAAAAGCTTCAAAATTCCAAGGAATACAAAAGGGAAACTGTTTAGTATGGAAGTAGAGGGAAGCTGCTGTCACCTTGCTGGTGTTCATCCCTTCCCTTTTGGTATTTGGGAAGAGACTCAGATCAGTATCAATATTTTGCAATGATCTTGCTTTTGGGGGCCTTTCGTTTTAAAATGTGTGTGTGGAGGTGGATGCTAGTAGTGTTTTGTTGCTATGTCTATATATATTACCTTTTCAGGCAATTCAGATGGGTGTCTGTTATGTTAAGGTAGCCCACTGAAGCCTTCGTATGTCATTGAGGTAAGACAAATAGTATTCCTCAGTAAGAGGAAGAAGGAGGCATGCAGCCTTCTTCAAAGCTGTCTTCAGATCTCTACTGTTGAAAGAGAAAGCTTTTTTTTTCTGAAATAGCATTTTAGAGTTTCTGTCCTCTAAACTGTTGGTTACTAACCATTTAGATTTGAAGCACAAATAATATGCTTCATACACTATCACCAAGCTTCCTATATTAAAATGCTACCAAATATCTGGGAGATGGGGTCTGTTTGGTGATCTCATCTTTCTTCTATCTTCCCATAGTATAATCTCTTACTATTTTTTGATCTGACCTGATGTTCCTTGGAGACTAGGAATTTGTTCCATGAAAAAAATATCAGTGGAAGGGTGCTCTGGAACTAAATCCCTCCTGTCCCTTTCAAGCCCTGGGGATGCACTACCTTTCCTGCTTCCTGGCTGTTAACAGATGACTGTCAGTGTGCTGCTGCTGTGGTTTCCAGTCCCGCTGCTGCTGGGAGCACCCATCTGGCTCCCATCTCCTCCTCTGGCTCCTGGAGGGGGAAGCCTGTGCGGATCCCCTGCCCTAGGGACACGACTTCAAGGCCTGTGGGGAGCCTGTGTGCAAACAGTACAGGGCAGAGAAGGACTGAATTGTCTTATAAGTATCAGGACCTCATTTTGGTACTGTATACACTTTGTGTCATAAGACCACCTTTTATTGCTGTTTTACTGTTGCTAGCACTGATTCTGGTTGTATCAAAATTGATAGGGTCAGGCTAGTAGTGTAAGTGTAAACTTGTTGACACCAGGTGTGCTTGCACACTTTTAACTTAAAAGTTCTGTTTGGAGTGACGTAACAAGTGTGAAGAACCCAGCGCTGTTTTTGAAGTTCACAAAATAGAAGTTTGCTCTGATTAGTATATTCATTAGCTCTCTCAATAGTTGTAAATGCAGAATTATTTTTGTCATTGAAGTGGGCGAGGTCACAATAAGCATTCCCAGTATTCACAAAGGTATTCAGATATCTTTAAATGCCTATGTATATTTCCAAAGTTAGGACCGCAGTGGAAAAAATACCAGGCTTATATTTGCTGAAAGGGTGCTTTACACTATGGAGATTCCAGGGACCTAAAGTGTTTGTTTTTTTTTTTTTTTTTTTTTTTTTTTTTTTCTTTTTTTTTTTTTTTTTTTTTTTTAATATTTTTTTTTTTTTATTTTTTTTTTTTTTTGTGTTTAATGGGTATTATGTTTTTTTTTTTTTTTTTTTTTTTTTTTTGAAGGTACAGCCTACTGCTGTTTCAGTCATTAACAAAATAATCAGTTTCTGTAATCTGAGAGGTAAAAAAAAAGTTTCTTTTCATGTAAAGCAAATTCAGTGGTAGGCCAGCTGCCAGCTTGTTGAATTTGGACCACAGGCCACTTTCACCCTCAAGCAAAGAGAAGGAATTATACTAAGTAAAAACATTGACTTAGTGGAATCTATAGCTCAAAGGAGACTACAAAATAACCTGGAAGGCTAATGAAAAGCCAATAATTAATGCCTGAAAAATAAATCCCTGACACATATTGAATTTTTTCACTGTACATGTAGCTGAGCTGATATTGCTTATGGAAATAATCACCACTCTGTTCTCAAATATCTGAACAGCCTGAAGTCACTGCTGAATCAAAGACTTTGAAGAACGAACTTTTTGGTGAATAAATCTGGTCCTTTAGAAAAAGTTTGATTTTTGCTTATGATATGGTGAACTG
The DNA here is from genome assembly GCA_013399365.1 of Pampusana beccarii. NCBI lineage: Eukaryota > Metazoa > Chordata > Aves > Columbiformes > Columbidae > Pampusana > Pampusana beccarii. The sequence continues at coordinate 42,504 of VWYH01009798.1, forward strand.
GTTTTGTCTGGGATAGAGTCATACTTCTTCATAGGGATTTGTGTGGAGATATGTTTTGGATTTTTTCCGCTGAGCACAGTGTTGATAGCACAAGGATGTTTTAGTTCTTGCTGAGAAGTGCTTGAACAGAGCCAAGGCCTTTTCTGTTTCTTATGCAACCCTGCCAGGGAGGAGGCTGGAGGTGCACGAAAAGCTGGGAGGTGACACAGCCGGGACAGCTGACCCCAACTGGCAGAAGGAATATTCCGTTCCATATGGCATCACAGTTGGCAATAAACCAGGGAGGGCAGGAAAGCAGGTTGGCCAGGCTGGCAATACTTTGGATTCGTATGGGCATTGGTGGCTTGCTGGTGAGGAATTAAACGTTTTTTGCATCACTCTTTTTCTTTCCTTTTGTTTCTTTTGCTCTTTTTTTCCCTTTAAAAAAAAAATATTAAACTGTCTTTATGTCAACCTATGAATTTTCTCACTTTTACGTTTCTGACTCTCTCCCCTATCCCTCTGTATGAGCTATTTGCCAGCATTAGACCATTACATGTGGCTTTCTGATGTTTAGATAAATCCCAGATATTGAAGGTGAGAGCTAACTGAATATGCGTTGTTTTGAGTGCTAATTTGCCACTGTACATAGTTTGAACCTTATAAACATAATGAAACATTTAGAGCATTTCCGTGTTAATCTGCCCACAGTGGCAAGAGAGGGAAATTGTGACAGTAAAATGTTGTTTTAAATTATTTAAATATTCATCTCCCTTTGGGGGATTTTTCTCTGCCTTTCTTCTGTTAACTGAAGTGGACTAATCTCTCCACCATCCCAAGCAGTGGTGCTTAGAAAACTGAAATTTCTCTTTTCTAATTAAAATTTCTTTTTAATTCATCTGTTCCTGGAAGCTTTCAATACCTGCAGGGAAAAAATGGATGTGGAATATTGGTTCCAGATTAAGAATATTGGATAATATAGTTTAAAAGATAATGTGAATATTTTTATGTGCAGCTTTTATGGGTGTGTTTTCATTATGATTAATGAAATTAATGACTAATTCATTATAATTTGGAATTAGTCAAGTAAGGGACAGAGTTTCGAGAGTGCGAGCTGTTTTTAAGTTTTACCCGTTTGAAAGCCAAATGCATTCATACACTTCTGGAGTAAATGCAGGTTTTTTTATTAAAGATGGTAACCTAACAGTAATTGTGTCAGTATTTCATGCTTTCACTTTTCAAACATTGAATGTGTGATCCTGTTCATGCCTTGTGGAAGGGAATGTTTTCTGTGATTCATAGATGTCAAAGAAAAAAGAGCAGCTGAGTAGGATAAAGGAGATTTGTTTTTCCAAGTATTGGTGAGACTGAGACCATAATATGCATACAAGTTTTTTAAGAATGCTGGGAGAAATCTGAGAGTGGAAAAATATGTGAGTTATTAAAAGATTGAAGAAAATACTTTTTAGAGAGATATTTGAAATTCACTTACATGTCTTAAAAATAAACAACAAAACCAACTTCTGCAGCACAAAATGGTGACCTTCCCCTTCCTTGGAATGACAAACACTTGGGACTGTTTCCCCCACCCCAACTTCTCCCCTTCCTACCTTCTCCCCCTTCCCCACCTTTCCCTGCTCCCCCCATCTCCCAACACTCCTAATTTTCTGTCCCCCCATAAGGTATATAATAGGCTGCAGAGGTGACTGAATGTGTGTATGAATGATACCAAGGAAATAAAATTGGTCATACTAAGGTGAAAACAAAATCCAGGTAAATTTGATGGAATGCTTAACTGAAAATGTCCTTGTGAGGTTTCTAGGGTTGTGGGATTTTTTTTTTTTCAATGGAAGTTACAAAACTCTGTTGCTTTCTCCTTAAACTACAGAAATCGCTAGGTGTCTAAGGGAAAGTTTTCAGTATTTCAGCTCTTGGAAGAATAGCAAGATCTTGTTCAGATGTTCAGAACTGCTTTAGATAAACTTTGATTTTTTTTTTATATATATATATATATGCACACTGTTGCTTCTGTGGACTAGATTCTGATCCAGCAAGGTGGTGCTATCCAGGTAGATCATAGCAGTTCTGGGAATCGTGAATAAGATGAGCCTGCCTGCCTGTGTGGCAGTTGACATTGCCCTGTTCAGGAGTTAGACACCAATCGTGGCATACACCTTATAGCTGCACAGGGGGTAGTGCTTTGTGTGAGCGGTCTTGTAGATCTAGATCATGCACTCTTTGATCCCAGCAAGCTGCTTCTCTTGTTTCTAAGTGTGCAAGGTGTGAGGGATTTAAGAAGGTAGGAGAGAACGAAAGGTAATGGAGAGGAGAGTAAAAGGAGGTAGGTATCTGGGTTTCACAGTGTGAGGGCTGGGGTACCGTTGGAGGACTCTGCATGTAACTGAGCAGGTAATTCCAGTGGTCCTAAATCTGGCTCTATAAATTAGAATGGTTTGAGATTTATATGTAGGATTGTGGTCAAGGGGATGGATCTTTTCTGAATTCTCTAGTTATAGTGCTGTTGTGAACACATTGCATGCCTGCATCTACTGCTAACTTTGAACACTGTGTTACTTCTGGAAAAATGGTTTGTTTTGTGTTTTGTGGGAGAGGACAAGCTGGTCATGCAATTTGGATTGATTTGTTCTAGGTTCTGAGGCTTTCTGTGTTACAGCCTCTAGTTTGCTGGTTTTACAGAGTGGAGTCTTTACTGCAGTATTTGTAGGAGAGAAAACATGCTGCTCTGCATTAAGGCTGTGCTTGGCGAAGGCTGGACCTAGTTTTTTATGGACTGTGCATTTTAGGAGACACTTTTTTTTGTCTTTTCTACTTTATGACATCTCCTTAATGCTCCTTTGAGGAATTCAGGGTACTGTAGTACCGTTTTGGAAGGATGGAGGTGTATATAAACCCCTGTAGCCTGAGAAATGAGTAACTAGCCTGCTACCTCTACCTTGATTATTTATTGACTAGTGTGTTGCATCTCTAAGGCTGGTTTGTTTTGCAGAACTGTGTATTGTCAGCAGGTATTTGGTGTGCTTTGAACAGGCCTACTAAACCGAGCTTCTGAAAGAATATAGAGCAATATGTACTTCTGAGATTGGATTAGCCTGGAAGGAGAACCTCAGAGTGGATATTATGTGTCTCAGGAGCTTGACTGCCTGAAGAGTTTCTTGTAAATAGGTCTCTGGATTCAGATGCCTAAATGATGCCCACTTTAGGCGTGTAGGCAAATAAATGCATGGCCCCTTATTTTGAGATTCTCTATCTAGGTAGAAGTTAGCCTCTCCCGTAAACCGAATGTGACATCTGAACTTTCAGTAAATGGTGAAAGTTGTCACTCTATTCATCCAGTAAGCCTTTCCCAAGGCAGAAGAATAACTGCGTGATGTACCTTTTAAGAACGATTGAATACAAGGTGGGAGACCCTCTGTGTGAGAGAATTATTTGGAACAAAAATGTAGTGCGTTGCACTCAGCCTCAAGGATTTTTGCATGCCATGAACATCAGTTTTGAACAATAGGACATTTTCATTCTGAAAGTTTGACTCTTTTGAGTAGACATCTGGTTTTGAACAGTACTGGTGTTGTAGATAACAAACTAAAATTCAGGATTAGGCACTTATGTTGTGTTTTTACCTTTTTTGTTTCAACCTATTGTATTACCATGTTTGAGGGCAGATTTCTCTGTTGCTGTACTGATTTACTAACCTAACTCTTGGATTCTGCTCTGCAAGTTCAGATGTGACTGCTCATTGTCAGCTCCCTCTGGCAGGCTGCTAACGAGCCATGTTATAATCAGTGGAAACGTAAGAATTCCAAGAGCTTGCTTAGATAAAAGCAACTCGCTGGTTGACTTTTTAATGATATTAGCTGGCTGACTAATTAAGAAAAATAAATTCAGTCCTCTTTCCTTGCATTAGTTGCAAAGGGTTTTTTTTGGCGAAGATGGTATAGAGTTTTCACCTTTCTAAAGATTGCAGGAGTAGTATAGTTAGTAACAAATGGACCACGTTAGCATCTGTTGTTTGATGTGGGATGGGCAGGTTTGGACAAATACCTGAAAATATTTTCAAGGAAGATTATAGGTAACCAAAGCGCATGAAGTTTCACAGATAAATGAGAAAAAAGCCTCTGCCTGCTGCAATTTTTTTCTGCAAAAGTTGAACTGAGTTGTACCCCAGATCCATAAAGATAAGCAGTGCCACCATATTGCAGCTAGTGATTGACATGTTTGGACTTCTGCAGTGTTCACGGAACTGGGCTATGGTTGGAGAGATTTCATCTGTGGGAAGAAGAGTGAAAAGAAGACATGGCTAGGATTACACATTTTAAGGGAGATATAGAGCCATATCTGTAATGTGGTGAGTTATAGCACAACATTTTTGTAGCAAATGGTTTCTTAGAATTGGCTAAAGATAACAAAAAGTGAAGCTGACAGCATTAGGTTAAAGACCCATCATAATTTGCTTAAATGTTGGAATTTTAAACAATTCATATGTAAATATTTGCATTTTAATTTTAAGCACTGCGGGTATCTTCACAGTTGCTGTTAATTCACCTGGGAATGAAACAGTAATATTTTAGAATCTTATGGCAGGTGTTTTATTGTAAGTATAATTTTGTTTGGTTTACTCAACTTTCTTTTTTTTTTTTCATGTCAGAGAGTGATTATTTTTCTTTTCTTGGAACTTGCATTTTTTTTCTACTATTCATGTTACTGTCTTTTTTTTTCTTTTTCGTAGGGAAGATCAGGCAGCAAGTATTTTGATTTTTCCACAGAAATTTTACTTAAGTGCAGGTTGCTAGGAAATGTCTTCAGAATTGCTATACTGGCAATTGTCAACCAAATTCTTGTAGGATGTTATGTGTCTGAACCTCCTAAGACTAGTTTCTACTAGAAGCTGTAGCTTACAATAGATGCCTTTCTTCTGTTTCCTTCTTCAGTAAAGCTTTTAAGGGATCATGTGATTTCAGAGTGCAGCTCCAGGAAAAATATATTTTTCCTTGAATTTTATTTTTCATGATCTGTTAGGTGGGCAGCAGGACATTTAGCTTCCTTTGTGTCAGTCCTAGCAAAATGACAGCTTCAAAAGTGATGCTAGGTTAGGAAAAAAAAAGTAAAAAAACCTGCTTGGACTCTTTGCTAGTTAGTACATGTGTGCAGTTGTATCTTCTAGGCAGCCGCATACTGCAACTACCAGCCTTACTAGTGGCTATTCTACTTGAAGCTGCATGAAGTAACTGCTATTAAATGGTGTCTTTGCATATAGATGTTCTCCTTTTTAAGAGCAGTGCGCAGATTGGTTTCACAGCCAGTAAAGAAAAAGCTTTCTTATTTTTCCAAAGTTCAGAAAACTCTGTGTTAATGGTTGCAAACTTTTATAGCTGATATTATTGCTGTGTTAAAATATCTCTTCATTACAATATTGACAGCTTTCCCCCACTGTTTTTCCAGGTTTCCTTGTACTGCTTAGCCCATGTTTTCTTGATGGAAGCATTAAGATGCATTAAATGGAATACTGCTGTAATAATAGGAGCTGTATGTGGGCAATTGATTTGTATGGCCATGCCTGAAGATACTATCTGGTGTAGAGAATAAAGCCTTCTCCCTGTGACTTGGGACTTTTGTTTTTGATTTGATTAATTGTACTTTTCCCATCAGAGGGAGAAGCTGGCTAGGGCTGGCTGAATTGTGCTGCATCACCTGAAGGCTTTTCCATTATAGTGCTTGCAAATGTTTTTTGCAAGCTGATGTGTTGTCAGAGCTATGTGCAAAAGTGTACCACCTTTAAAAAATAAAGTCATGTGGCATCTGGACTTTTTTAATAAAGTATGTTATTTACTACAAACATGTTAAGCTGGGGCAGGGTAGGTGTTTGTCAATACTATCTGTTGTAGATGAAAATTGTTACGTGCTTTCATCACACGTGCCCATAGTGCTTGAGGTTCTTAATAATCGTGTTGTTACTGACTGAAGCTTAAGACTTTAGAGCAATTGGCAATTCCTTGCTAAAAAAAAAAAAATATTTAAGTGTTGGGAAAGATGGAAATTATAAAGATGTATTGTTGTCTAATGAGTTTCCCTGTTTTTTCTTTCCTGCATAATCTTATGTAGTAATGGGTCAAGAAGCTGCCAAACCTGCCTGGCTCAAACCAGCAGGAGGATATCAGACTGTTACTGGTAGAAGATATGGAAGAAGACATGCCTATGTTGGCTTCAGACCTTCTTTGGATAGCCAAGACAGAGGTGAACGTCAACACAATGAAGACAGCAAACGGTTGGAATTTGAGGATGTTCAGAAAGAGAGTTCTTTATGTATGTGCATATCTTTGTGTAGGTGCTATTTAATTACAAACTGGGACACTTGGGGGTAGAGGAGGAAGGCTCACAGAAAAATGTGAAAGTGTAAGTGGCTTTACAGAATGAAATTTAACGAACTCAAAGTATAATCTGTTTTAGGCTGTTTAATTTTTCCTGAAGAAGGGCACTCCTGAATGAGTTAATGCATTCTAACCAACTAGAGAACTGTAACATTGTATAATTCAAATTATTTTGTCTTCCAATCAAATTATGAATCACAATTGGAAGCTAATACCTGTTGTAACCTTCTGTTTGGAATGAGGCAATTAAATATGTGACCTATCATGGATGTAGTTGCTCTGTCTTAGTCAGCCGTAGTGTAGTTACAGTGGGAGTTAGTCTGAGTTTATAAAACATCTTTAAACATACTCTTTTTATTTTTTTATACCAATCAAGGCACTTCCCTTTCCAATTTAATGAATATTGGACATTACTCTTTCCCAGAATGTCTTTTGTGATTTTTAGCATCTGAATAAAAAAAAATCATAGATAAATACGAAATGGCTTGTTGGATTAGAAACATACTCCTATCTCCTTGAGTGTATGAGGTTTTCTGCTTTAAAGAAAAAAAAGTTTGATACAGCCTCAGATCTTCCAAAGCTGCTCAGTCCTGCACTTGGATCACAAGAACCCCAGGCAGTGCTACAGGCTCAGGGGAAAAGTGGTTGGAAAGCTGCCTGGGGGAAAAGGATCTGGGGGTGTTGATCGACAGCTGAGCATGAGCCAGCAGTGTGCCCAGCTGGCCAAAAAGGCCAAGAGCATCCTGGCTTGTATCAGGGATAGTGTGGCCAGCAGATGAGGTTCTTGGGGACATGGTTTAGTGCTAGACTTGGCAGTGTTAGGTTTACAGTTGGATTTGATGATCTTAAAGGTCTTTTCCAACTGAAGTGATGCTATGATTCTGTAAAGTAGCATTTTTTTCCTTTTATAAACTGTTTTGTGTTGCTTTCTCTTCCTTTTTTTCTTTTTTTTTTTTTTTTCTTAATAATAATGCAGAGCTAATTTAACTTTGTCATATACCATTGTTCCTTGGAGACTGTTATGTGATGTAGATCATCTTGGAGTGGTTTTAATTTTTTGTAATTTTAACACTTTCATCTAGTTAAAGATTTATTTCCTGTAAGGTAGTGCTGACACTTGCAGAGATCTTCCTTCTGTCTCTGGAATGCTGCCATCTCTCTTGTTTCAGTTACTCAGAAATGAGCATGCTGTTATTTTAGGAGTAATAAGAAATATGCAGTTTGGAGTGTATTATCTCCTTGTTCTTAATGCAGTTTCTTTGTATAGAAATTCTGAGTGACTCGTTTTCTATATTAAATCTAATAACAAAATGCCTTTCCTTTTATATTTTCCTTTTAGATTTGGTAATCTTTTTTCTTTTTTTTTTTTTTNATTTGTTGATAACTGAGTCTTCTAATTTCTTTGAGAAATATTTTGGATTGCTTTATTTCCCTTACCTCTACCAGGTTACCTTTTTTCCCAGTCAATACTTATTTTTGGATAGGTGGATGCTACCTCAAATATGATGCAAATTTCCTTGCTAATTGACTTGACATTTTATATATACAGCTAAGTGACTGTGGGAGATGGGGAGAAGGACATATCCTTAGAAATACTGAAAATCTGGCTGGCCTTCATCCTTGATAACCTACTATAGGTGACTGTGTGTGAGCAAGAAGGATGGACTGGGTGGTCTCCAGAGGGGCCTGACTGCTAGCCTTAGCTGTTAGCAATTTTGTGGAGGACGTTAAAAGTTTTTAGTTAGATAAGATGTAATGTTACAGTATTGCTTCCTGCAAGACAGACCCATAGTGCTGAGAGGCACAGCTCTCCTAAGAGTTCAGTGCCATGAATTTACCCACCTAAGCATGAATTTACTATTTAGATTAGATTCCTTTTTTTTTCCTCATTTGTTTTTTTAACCCTGCAATACTGATTTTACATGGTTTCCTACCTCTGTCTGGTTTTCAAGTAACATGCTAGGGAATTGTTTCAATTAACAATGCATATGGTGGGGGTTTTTTTGTCTACTAGTTAAGTTTCCAAATCTCTTAATATCAGCTTAACTTGATGAGCATACTTAATTTTTTTATGCAAGCCGTTGTGTGTTCAGAAATAGTTTGGACTGTTGCCTTGGTTAGGAGGAACTAAGCATAAATTTAGTAGCAGCAGGATAGATGGTTTTACCTTCTTTAACTCTTGCTGCTGGATTTGATATTTATTGTCCCTTTATGGAAGAGGTGTTCAAGTGTAATAGAACCAAACTGAATTTGGGATGGTGGTAACTACTGACTACAATTCCAGATTCAGACCTGCTATTATTTTCTTATGAGGGGTTGCACTCACAGCTGCAAGTACAAAATATAGTGCTATTAGTATGTAATTTATAGTAGCAATAAATGCCTTTATCTAAGTGTAGCAGGACACACAGCTTAGCCAGTGAATGAATGAATAGTCCAATTTTTAACTTACAGAAGAAAATGTAGTTTTTTTATCTTCTAGTGTGTTTTTTTCAGATTTACAGTTCTAATCTTAATTACCTTTTATATAAACAATGTAAAAATGCTGCTTATGAACATGTTCCTTTAATACTTTTTTTCTATCACAGGCTGAAATTGCATCATTTAGGTCTATTTATATATACTTAGTTTATATAAATGAGGATGTAAATATATTAGTGAAGAATTAGTGCATCTCTGGTAAATGTTTCTCTGTAGTCAAATTCCACTGCAGTCCTAGTGAACTGTCCTTTTTCATGAGTAGTTGTTGTAGATGAGAATCTTTTTGGTTATTCCAATGCATTCTTTCTTGCAGCTTTCTGTGAAGGTTCCAGTCCATTGAGTCAGGTTTCTTCTGGTTTATTAGATGACCCTTTGTTAGAAAATATTGAAACTGGAGAACTCGTATGCCGAAGTGTATCAAACCAAACCTCTGAAGCTAACACATCACCATTTTGTCTATTCTCCTATGGTCTGGAAGGCAACCAAATCTCAAGGAACTTTATGAATCCTTATGAACGTTCTGAGGACCTTGCAGAATACACGTCTGGAAGACATAATGATTTGAATGGTCAGCATGGAATTGCTTTTGTAAACATTGACTCTTACGAGCCAGATAGCAGTGATGGAGAAGAAGGTGATACTCAAGATGAATATTCTTTGACTAGAGAAGAAGCATGTGCGTTTCAGAAAACACTAGATGACATGGTTTCTCAGTTAGTAAAAGAATCTATGCCTGATTCTGGCGTACCGTCGTCATTATCAGCTCTCAGCCACTGTGTTTCCAGAGAATGTTGTGAAGGAGCAGGATTAATGCCTTTAACGAGATATGTTGGCACAGATTCAGACTTGACATGTCCAAACAAGAGGGCATTTAAATCTTCTGCTGAAGATGAAGGTATACCGAAAAGTAACCAGGGTGGCAACAATCATGAAACACAGCAGATACAAAATGTAGTGGATGTTGGAATCAGAACCCCAATAGCAATTGCTAATGTATTAAATATCAATGATGGAAAAACTGAACAAGGAAATTCATCAGAGCTAGTAGTGAGACCTAAAATAAGAAAGAACAGTACTGGAAACCATGAGAGAGAGAGTCTTCTCCCTAATGATGATGAAGAAGAAAGTCGTTCCTGGAGGAGAACTGAAATTGCTGAAGCCAAACAAGGCCATGCTGAGTATGCCTGGAGAAGCAGCAAACAAGAGATGAGTTCTGGTGTGTTTTTTGACTCAAGACAGTGTGAAGGTCACCGAAATAATATAGAAATAGACCTAAGGAAAAATTTAACAGCTCAAGAACAAAAAAATGTTCAGGACGATAGCAGTTTTTGTGATGAGTTTGAGGACTGCAGCAGACACTTCTCGATGTCCCACAAAGATGAAGACAGGTAAAACTTCATTTTTTGTATGTATATTAGTATTGAATCTTTTGTGTAAGTATTGCATGAACCTGAATAATTCGTTAGCAAATGGGACAAAAAAATCTCAAGCAATTTCAGAATATGATCAGATAATAAGATGCAAACTTTTCCTTTCAGTTCTCCTTTACTCTTCTGATTTGAGTTCGTGTTTGTGGATGAACTTTAAAGAGAACCAATTTACCTAGCAACATAGAATATTATCGTCAACTGTGTTGGAAATCACTCCTGGATTGTAGAACAGAGAAAACTAAAATCAGATATTTGAATATTTGGGCTAGTCTTACAGTGTGCTTAGACATAAAAAACAAACAAACAAACACAAAACCAAACAAAAACAAAAAAAACCCTAAAACAAACCCAAACAAAAGGTTCTAAAATGATAGTATTCAGCTTTAGTTGGTGCAGTGTAAGATGAATTAGACTGTGTGTTGGAATTTCTTAACAGGTATGATTTCTGGTGTAAAGTAATCCTTTAAAGTAACCTGAAGTTAATGAATAGTCTGATTTCCATCACTTTCCATAGTTGTGAAAATTGTGATGGAAGAATATTTTCCTGCTTCAAATTAAAATGCTTCCATACTATCCGTGCCTTGATTGATACACAGACAGTCTGGGCTTAGCAGATGGAAAACTGAGCTGTAGGTGTTGTGGATTGCTGTGTAAGATCTGTTTTGTTGAGCATGTTTGCTCTACACGTATTATTAGTTTTCTATCACTTTTTGAAGTGACACGGCTAGTTGACTGTACTTTGAATTTTGGTAGGTGCAAGCTATCACAGTTAGTATTGAGAGAACTTTGTAATTGTATTACCGAGGGTAGCAGTAGGTAAGTTCATCGTTGAGGTTCTGTTAAAGTCACTGCTATATTTAAGTTGCCCATAACTTGTTATTTACTGCCCTTTTCTGTGTGGCAGTTGAGCTAATTCTGTTTGAAAAGCTCCCTGTTGTTAATTTGTTTGGGATAATGAATTACGTAATTTAAAGTCATCCATCCATTGTATCTTTGTATGATTAAAAAAAGGACCACTGTATAGGGCTTAGAGGTTCTCAGAACTTTTTATTTTGTTCTAGGGAAGCCCAGCTTTGCTTATTGTTTCTTAAATGAGCATTGGTGTTCTCAGTGTCACTGCTGCTGTTTTCTCTTTGTCTGCTTGGAGAAAGATGTGTGTAGTGGGTCCGGGTTTATATTCCTGAGTCGTTTCATGTACTCTGCAAGTGTGGAGTTGGAAGAGCTAAACATTTTTGCAAAGTGGAATAGGCAGGATTCTTTCTTGGGAACTTTTTTTTTTAATCAGCCCTTTATGTATACTTCCCTTGTCATACATTATAAATAGTACAAAATGAATTTCTGCCAGAAAAAATAGTCTATATTGAGAGCAATGTTCATAGAAATGCAGGAAATCACAGAATTTTTGTTTTCTTTCCTCTAAAGCAGTGTTTAAATTTGCACCCCGTTGTCTTGTTTAAATTGCAGCTCAGATTGCAGTGATGGAGAATGGTCTGCAGCTGTGCTTACCTATTTTACTGCTACGGAGAAAGGCCAGTCCTCGAGTGATGAGAGCTGGGAGACTGTCCCAAGCAGAGAGGAGCATGGGCCTGAAGTGCAGAGCAGCAGCAGTGGTTTAGAAGAGGAGAACACAGACTTCTGTTGCCGAGGAGGGTATGGTTTTGTTTTATTAGCCAAGTTCCTGTAAGTTCTGACAATCAGCAGTAACACTGTATCCATGTGACACTACACAGAGTAACATAAATTCTAAAAGTTACTATACTAGCAGTAATCAACTTGCCTTAAGCAAAATAATCTGAGTAGTTGCATGTATTTCAAATCAGGGAAAAAATAGCATGTCATGCAAACAATTCTATGAAAGATACAGAAATGAGAGAGCATTGACATGTATTGTCAATAGGGTTAATAGGCTGGATAAACTGACTTTAAAAAGCCGGATTAGGCAAGTTAATTGTAAAGACATGTATCTTACATGCACATTGTCTGATACTGCTTAGTACTCCTTGCAGAGCAGTTATTTTTCTCTTTGTTTTATTGCTTCTCATATTCTACTGGTGCTCTTTATTCTGCAGCTCTATCAGTGATTAAACTTTAACTACTTGTTTGCTGAGAACTTACTTTTCCAGTCATTCATTACTTTACTTTATAAAATGTATCTGCCTTTGTGACAAAGCAGAATCTGTAGCTATAAATAGCCAAGTAAAGATCTTTTTTTTTTTTTTTTCCTGAAAAATCTAGTGTTGACCTTGTATTCCTAGTTTGGGTCTTTATAAAGCAACAAGTCATGCCTAAGTGTTCTTTCAGCTTTTACTGTTAGGCTGACAGTACCTATTACCAAGCAGTCCAGGTTGCTATTGCTGCTTTTTTAGTATCACTCTCTCTTGAGGTTCGGAGAATTAGTGTGGCATATGAAAACTCGTCTGTTTCGAAACAACGATAATGGAGATGTGTACTCTTTGGCTTTCTTTCATGTGAGCAGACTGCAAAAGTATCCATTTCTAGCATGATTCCTGTTTATTTGCCCTTTGAAAAGGAAAGCGGGACTCACAGCCTCATGGCTCTAAACATCCAGGTGACTTGTGCTCCTCTAGAAAATGCAGGAATGAGAGGAGTCTTTCTCCTTATGCAATTAGCTTCTCTTGCAAACAGTATCTATTAGCATTCAGGCCAAGCTTTCCCATTAAGGCCGTTCCAGGGTGTCAAGAGAGCCTTTCTCTTAGTGCCTTTAGAAACTTGTAGATGAATAAGAATCTTCAGTGCCAACTTTGCTGGCCCTGGCAGGGATACTGCCTGTACCAAAGAAAATGCAAAGCAAGGTACTTACTGTACTGCTGGCCTTGAGCATTAGACAAATGATTCTGCAGTGGAATCATGGGAGTCTGGAGCTGATACCACTGGGAATTTCTTGTGTTTTTTACAGCAAGTGCTGAATTCCTAATCTGTGGCTGCAGTCTGGGAAACATGCATCTTTACCCTGTGTAGTATGTATTGCTTGCATGTGTTTATAAATTCTCTGAACTCTTAAGTTTTAGCTTTTAATTTATTTATTTGAAGGGAACAGGCATTATTGGAGGAAGGAGAAATTCCTTGGTTACAGTACCGTGAAGAAGTAGAAAGTAGCAGCGATGAGGAAAATGATACAGTTAGTGATTTTGTGCATCCTGGGTTCTTCCTGTTGGATGGAAATAACAACCTTGAGGATGACTTCAGTGTGAGTGAAGACCTGGATGTGGAGTGGAGGTATGCCTTTGATAATTTTCTGCATTAATTTCAGAGGTTTAGTAGTTACCGTCTTGCTTTATATAAAAGAAGTCAAAAATACTCATGGCTATCAGTATGTGCTTGATTCAAAGTCTGAGAATCTGAGTTTTAAGGCTTAAGGTACTTCAAGTGCTGTGTGTCTCCTAATGAGAGAAAAAGGATGTAGATTTGCCAAACTACACTGCGATCTGAGAAAATTCTGGTGCACTAAATATTTAAGGGATGGGTGCACTTTTCGATTAATTTTGAAGATGGTAAGTATAGTGGAAGTATAATAGAAGTAAAGCAATATGAATAATCAACATTCAAGTCTGCTATTTTATATTCGGTCTTTTCCTCTTTTGCAGCTGGTGTGGATATTATGATCCTGTTTTATTTTTGAGATACCGTGTGCTTACCTAATATGATAATTTTGAGTGCTTCACCTGATTTTCTGTCATTAGTTTACTGAAGAATATTACAATATATTTATTACAAAAATTCTGCAAGTACCAGGAAGAAAGTGATCAAAGCCACTTGCACAGCATAATTCTAGAAGAGTATAATTCATTTGTTTTAAATTAAGGCTGAGCTAGACAGAATGCTTTCCAGTGAGAGACATAACACTTGCTTGCTTCTGCTTATTAAAAATATTATAAACTACAGTGTAGAGATAAGAAAAACACTAGTATTTTGTCCTTGTGAGTTATATTGTGAAACAGCTGACAAGTGATGAGCTGTGGCACACTCTAATCAAAATTGGAATACTATTTGTAAAACTAGCTTAATAGTGTACATATGAAATTTATTGGCTGAACTGTATGCCCTTTTACTCTGGAGTGGTCAACAGTAAAAGCTCCCATCATGTTCTTCTGAGGTCTGTGTTGTGCAGAGTGCACCACTGTACTGGGGGCACATGCTGGCAGGTGGGCTGCAGGGTGGCCTCTGTGAGGCGAGGCTGGGGCTGCCCTGTGTGGGACACAGCTGTTTCCAGACAGCTCCACTGGACCCACTGCAGGGTGGTACCTCTGGGAAAGTACTTAAGAAAGGGTAAAAAATGCCACATGGCAGAGTGTGAGACAGGAGTGTGGAAGATGTGAGAGAAACAACCCTGCAGACATAAAGATGAGAGAAGAAGGGCAAGGAGGTGCTCCAGGTGCTGGAGGAGAGATTCACCTGCAGCCCCTGGAGAAGACCACAGTGGAGCATGTAGGTATTTGGTGGAGGAACTGTGCCAGTGGTGAACCCACGCTGGAGCTGGTACTGAAGGACTGCAGCTTGTGGGAAATAGCCACACTGGAGCAGGTTCATCCTGAAGAACTGCAGCTCATGGGAGGGACCCCACATTAAGCACGGGAACAGTGTGAGGAGGAAAAACTAGCAGAGAGGAACTGCTATGGACTGACCACAACTGCTGTTCCTTGTCCCTTGGCACTTCTTGGGGCAGGGGGCATAGAGAAGTCAGGAATGAAGGAGTGAAGTTGAGCCTAGGAAGAAAGGGGAGTAAGGGGGAGGTATTTTAGTTTTTGTAGTTTTCTCACCATCCAAATTCATTTTTGAGAATAAATTTACAGAATCATAGAACAGCCTAGGTTGGAAGGGACGTCAACAGATCATCTAATTCAACCTTTCAGTTAAATTAAAGTTCCCCCTTAAGCTGAACCTGTTTTGTCTGTGATGGTAATTGGTGAGTGATCTCCTTTTAATGCCTTTTAAACACCTCCAGGGATGCTGGCTCTACCACTTCCCTGGGCAGCCTGTTCCAATGCCTGACAACCCTTTCAGTGAATACATTTTTCCTAATATCTAATCTAAACCTCCCTGGCACAGCTTGAGGCCATTTCCTCCTGAACAGCCCCAGTTCCCTCAGCTGCTCCTCATCAGACTTGTGCTCCAGACCCCACACCACCTTTGCTGCCCTCCTCTGCACTCTCTGTAGTACATCAATGTCATTCTTACAATGAGAGGCCCAAAACTGAACACATTATTCAAGGTGGGGCCTCCCCAGTGCCAAGTACAGTGGCACAATCACTTCTCTAGTTCTGCTGGCCACGTTGTTCCTGATACAAGCCAGGATGCTGTTGGCCTTTTTGGCCACCTGGGCACACTGCTGGCTCATGCTCAGCTGGCTGTCAATCAACACCCCCAGACCCNCTCATGACCGGCCGCCAACTGGACTTGGCTCCATTCACCACAACTCTTTGGGCCTGGCCCTCCAGCCAGTTCTTCATCCATCGCAGAGTACACCCATCCAGGCCATGAGCTGCCAGCTTCTCCAGGAGAATGTTGTGGGATACGGTGTCGAAGGCCTTATTGAAGTCTATAGTACACAACATCCACAGCCTTTACCTCTACTGGTTGGGTCACATTGTCATAGGATATCAGGTTATTACTATTTAGTTTGAACTGAAACCCATCTTTCCTAACTCATGTTTTTCAGTCTACTTGATGAGTTTGGTGATGGCCTAGGACTTGCTCAAGCCATTCCTCACGTGGATCCTCAGTTTCTCACATTTACGGCACTAGAGCAACGCTTACGAGAAGCTATGGAGGTATTAAAATATTCTTGGTGGTATATAATCAGTGATGTTGTGATATAAGTTTTTACTATTGAATACTTTTTCAGCATAATCTGAAAATCAGTGTTAGAGAATAAGAAACTTCCTCAACAATCAGGATAATCAGGGAAAAATTTACTGTTTTAACTCTTAGGTCTGCAAGCTTGGAAATAAATGTTGGAAGTTCCTTTTAGTGAGGTGGTGTGGGAAGTCATTGATCATTCATTGATCGGTGGTACTCCTCTTACAATATTATTGTAGTTCCTCTTAAGGGAAAAAATACTGATTTCTACTGGTATAAATGTATGCCATTCAAATTATTCTAATGAATGTTGCCAGATTCCCTACATAACAAAGGGAAGTTCATACCTGGGTCTGTGCCTCTAAATTGTCCCAGCATTCATGGTTTGTGTTTGGTTAGTTGGTGATTTTGGTGGTGGTTTTGTTGCTGGTTTTTTTTTGGGGGGGGGGTGGGGGGGGCGCGGTTGGTGGCAGCGGGAATGTATGTTGAGGTTGTTTGTTGGCTTTTTGCAACAGTACAATTGAATATTTTTATTCTTCAGTTTAAGACTTTTCTATGTTTGTCTTGACTCCATGCATTTTAAATAAAGAACAAAACCAACCAACCCCAAATCAAAACCACAACAACAAACCACCATCCAAAAGCAAAGAAGCCTTTTATCTTGTTCTAATCTCATTTAATTTGTTTAACTTTGGATGAACCAGAGCGTTTTTCATTGAGAACCAGCATGGTATGATCTTTGTCTTTTCTGTGTTACATGGTGTTGGTCGCTGTCAAAGTGAATATTGAGCTAGCTGAAATTCAGTTTGATGGAATGTGACAATTTTTGCGCTTCAAGAAATCTCCCCTGCAGCGTATTTGTCGAAATAAGACTTAAATGATGTGTAGGCATATAGCATGGTGTTGAAACAATTAAATTCAATGTTTTGCATGTGATATAAGTTTAGGTGCAGTTTGACTACTAGCTCCTAGTTAAAAGGGTTGAATAGGACAGACTATATGTCATAGTGTAATTGCAGACAAAATACCAAGAATGATTTAAAATGTTTTCTAAAGCTGACAGTCAGTGGAACAATCGTAGATATTTTTTTCCCCTGGATGCCCGCAAAATAAATGATTTTGTGAATAAACTGCATGGGGATTTTGCAAGGGCGTGGAATGGTTGTTCCCTGAAGTTAGCAGTAATTCAGTTTCCAGATATTGTGCATCCCCCAAGGTATATGGAGGGTCAGCATTATTCATGATGAAGTAACACAATGCATAGTGTGCCCTACTGTCAGGCTGACCTGTAAAAGCAATACTCTGTCTTTGCAGGTAACTACAAAGGTAGTTATTCTCTGGTACCTGTCCTACAGGTCACTGTGGTTGTTGGACAAGAAGGAAAACCGGTTCTCTTAAATAGTATTTGTGCTTGCTTGTGTCTGAAACCTTTATGGTAGGCATAGAAGTCTGGCATAATATGAATTAGTAGAAAATGGTAACTGAGTAATAAAAGGAACAGCTATATTGACTGTGACTAAGTGGGCAACACAGGTTTTGGATAAGAATTCTGAATATTTCTTCAAAGTATCAAGCAGAATATATAGAGCACCTCTTTCTAGTGTGAAGATGTTTACTACAATTGTATGGAAAATAAGAGCAAGCGTTACTAAAAACTGTTAAACATTTATCTTGGGTGATATTGCAAGTATTTCTGCAAGTTGAGAGAAAACAAAAATGGCTCTATAATGTCTGTCTATCCAGAATTAATTCTTCTTGCTGAGATCCTGTCTTTTAGTGACTACAGCAAGATGTGGATGGGATCAGGATGTAATGTTTTCTGCTTTATAGAAAATAAGACTTGCAAATGGCTAGTCCAGTTTAATCATTTAATAAAATATGATGTGACCCTATTACTGATTGGTTTAACATAGACTAGGAACTCTTGTATTCCTGGAAGGACTTTCAGAACAGCCTTTTAACACAACTTCCCTGATTGTCAGGCAATTGTGGGTGATGTTGAAGTAAGTTCTACACCTTTAAAAATGTAAAATCTTTCATTGAAACAGTTAATAAAGTGTTACGAAGCCTTTTCCTTATCCTTGGTACTGTGGTCACAGTGCCTGTTCAGGTATCAAAAATGCGGCAAACAGCATTTTCATTTAAAAAAAAAAATTTTTTTAAAAAGCCAACTGAATTAACTTCAAGTTTGGGTAAGAGACAGTGCCAAAAATCTTTGCTTTTTGCTAGAAAACTCAATTTCTGATTTTTCCATTTATAGGATACATAGAAAATGTTTGTAATTTGATTTCTTCTGTAGTTTCTAGCAACTGTATGTATGTATCAAATAGAGAGTTAAAATCAGTGTGAGGGGTATCTTAGTAACTAAGGTCAAAGAGATCAGGCTTGAGAGCCTTTTGAAGGGAGTAATAACTGAAGCTGGGTGGTGTTGTTCGTAATGATTGGTACTTTATGCTCCTCAGCCCTCTCCCCAAGAGTGAAGGGAGTGATGTCATCTGTTCTTGACATAGTTCATCTTATTTTGGGATCAGAGCTTGGTCTGGTTTTGCTGGGCATTTTTTTGCAGGATAATTAGATTTGTTTCACCAGATACCTTTACCGCTTGTACTACTGCTTTTGTTCTCACGTTCCAGAGCCTCCTGCTTGCACACATGTTTTCTTTCTCTGTTTGGACAACTATACCCAGAGCTGGTTTGTGGTTTCGCAGTTACGTGTTATCTATATATTTATACTCTGCTTTCTAACAGGCTACTTGTTGCCAGTTATGCTATTTTAGTATATAGATATGGCATGCAATATACCTTGGCATTTGCTTTGAGTTTAAATAGTAGTAAGTATTTTTTCACCAGAGGTTTTGTAATGGAGAAGTCTGAACTTTGATTATCTTTGTGTTATTCTGATTTGTTAAACACATTCGGTTGAGTTTAATTATAACATCACTAATAATCTGATGACCAGACTTTATTCAACCTGTTATTGATGTACTTCATCTACCTACTGAAGTTTCCTGAAATTCTCTCAGCTAGAATAGTAGATTCTTTTTCACGCATAACAACATAATTTATTATGACAGTCTATTAAAGCTCAGAAAATTTTCTGAAAATTTCTCTAGCAAAATAATTCACTATAGCTATGAAACACTTGAAAGGGATGTGACATAATGCATCCAAAATTCAAGTGTATCTTAGTTGGGGGAGACATCTGCTTGGAGGGGAGAAGTAGGGAATATGTTGTTATTTCTAAAAAAAAAAAAAGCTATTTTCTGTAGGACTCTAGCATCCTAATGTGTAATAACCTGTATGTGTGATCTTTGTTTCTAAACTTCTAATTCACCTAGATGTGAATGTTTGGTTTACTTCATTAGTATAGAAAAGACTGGGTGTCTCCACAGTGTCAGTGACTTCATTTATGAATATTTCCTGTGCTGATTCACACATGAGGAGCTCAAACCCCTGTAGGCTGTAGCACTCCTGTTTTTAGCAGAGTCCAGCTTTTGGTTTATGGTACATGGAGGAATAAGCAGTTGCACAAGTACTAAGAGGAAGGAAATAAAGGTATCTTTGAAGTTATAAGTGTGTTAAAACAGACACTTCTTTGCTCTGGTTTGTTTTTGAACATGTGGTATTAAGCATCAGAATAATTGTGAGGCTTTCTGGCTATGATGTTTCTTTTGTGTAGCTTTCAAAAGCAAACAATACAATGCATTTGTAAATTGTTTTCTGTTTAAGACTACTAATACTAGATATAGACACAGTGGTTTGACACAGGTATCATTGCATCCTTCTGTTTGCCTCGAAGCTTATTTTTCCAGCTGTAGTAGTTAAGCATAATATTTTTACCTACAAATTATTCTTAGACCATTACAGCTGTAACAAAATATCATTGCGAATACTGGAATCACTTGAATGTTGGTAAGGCAGTATTGTCTTCTGTAGAAGGATTGAATGTTTTTAAGCTGTGAAATTGTAGGAGTGTACCTCTTTTGCAGGTAAACTTGGAACTGCACTAAGAATAACCGTCCCGGGATTTCCATTAAACTAGCGGAGTTGTAGATGAGGATATGTGGCAGTAGGAGCTGTAAATATTTGTCTGTTAGCTCATGCAGATCTCTCTGCCACAAACTTTTGACTGCAGGTGTGAGCCTGCTCATTTAAATCTGTGGTGGGATGGTTGCCCTGGGCTACCTTGCTGCTGCAATAAAAGTGCAGGCATGTTTTCGGGCTGCAACTCTGCTAACTTTAGAGAAAGTTTAAGAGGAAAGACTACTGAAGATGTTTGTTTGTAATCCAGTGTTTATCTAGTATATTTTTGGTGTTTTAGTTAAGCCTACCGTGACATCACAGAGGTGTCAAGTTATCTTAAACTTCTTACCAAGGGAGTTTTGTGGCCATTAGAATTAAGATAATTTTCACGCTAATTAGAGCAGTAAGTAGTTGCACTTGAGGGCTGTGACTAGTTTGTTCATGATAAGAATTCAGTGCTTCTGTATTTGTGGCTCTTCAGTTTCAGTTTATTCTGCTGTTCAGACACCTATATCTAGTACATCTCTTAGCAAATATAACAAATCTGAGTTCTGTGGGGGTTTTTTGGTTTGTTTTGTTTGTGGTTGTTTTTTTTTTTTCCTAATGGAGATCCTTTCATTGTGTAATGGGGTTCAATATATGATGTAAACATCGAATCTGCCTGCTGTAGAATCAGAATCTTGAAAGATTTTGTATGGTGAAAAATTTAATTTTCATAAGGATGACTTCAGAGCACTATGTCTTAAGTCATTATACAGATGAGAAACATCTGTGTGGATCTTTTTTTTTTTCCTGAAAGCTTAGCATGGTAGTGTAGCCAAGGTACTTAATATTTTTGTTTGTACCTGAGTAATTCAATAGTTGAAGCCGGGAAGCACATTAATGAGGCTTTTATTATCAGAAAGCAAAATGTAATTACAGTTTTGTGTTAGCAAGCTTTGTTACATTTTTGACTTGCTGCCTTTTCTGAAACTTTATAAATGAGCAAATGTGCATTACAGAATTGGTTGTGACTCTGTCCTGATACTTTAAGAAGGCTTAAAAAACAAGATGTTACTGTTTTGACCTTCAGTGTTGTCTTATTCCTTACATAAATGATGTAATGGTTAGTCTGACAGACATACATTTAAGAAAGTCATACTGTTACAATTGGATTCCTTTCCTTGCTTATTTGTTTTTATATGGAGTGTAAGAGAACTTGGTCTCTACTCACCCTTTTCAGACCACTCTGGCACATTTGGAGTCCCTTGGATTTGATGATGAACAGACTCATCCACCAGCTACTGAAGAAACCATAGATTGTTTGCCACAGACTATCATCACAGATGACTGCAAAGGTATGGAAAATAATTAAGAATTCCACAAAGTTTATAGGAAAAAAAATTATCTTTCTGTAGTACCATAGATGCAGTATTTAAACATACTTACTGTGTCACAGGCAATGCTGTTCTAAGACCTTTCGAATCTTGAATCAGACTGAATATAACTTTGGTCAGTAATCTTTACTGGAGTTAAGTGTGATTGTATTTTGTAATCGTTGGTGATACTGTCGGTAATATATGTATTTTAATTTCGACTCGGATGTAAAACAAGATGATAATGATTTTTCTTCATCCTGGGTGTAGGTCTAGAGCAGTGTGCTATCTGTTTCTGTGAATATGTGAAAGATGAAATCATAACAGAGCTACCCTGTCATCATTTGTTTCACAAATCCTGTGTAACTCGTTGGTTACAGGAAGTAAGTACTACAAGATGGGGGGGCTTGGGGGGGCAGGGGGGAGATTGAGTATTTGCATTCTTCTGGGAAGAACAGTATGTAACTTTCTTAAAATGTGGGATGAAATACCATGAAATAACTGGCTATTAATTATACACACTATGGAATCAAATTCTAGTGCAATCGAAGAAAGTAACTTATGTATGTACTCACCTGAAGGGCAATTTCTTCAATAGAGGGGGTCTTTTTGTGAGGAAGAACATGGTCTGCTTTTGGTAAGAATGAAAGAGATGGATGAGTTATAACTTGTTTTCATATGAGAAAAGCTTTCTTCCCTGTAATCATACCTTGAAGTAAAGAGGATGGCTTGGTTTTCCCTGAGAAGACCAAAGGATCTGATCTGTCTTGAGAGTATGTCAGGCCCATTTATGGTGACAGCTAAGGTTGGTGGGAGAAATAACTGGAATGTTTGTAGATTAAAATATTTACTGTTGGTAAATCTGTGCTGGATTAGATTTCACTTTCATAATCTGTAGTCACTTTCTTTCCAAGTGTCGTAAAGGTTTACATCGTGCTGAGACTAGACTAAAAGAAGTGTATTTCATGAACTGGGGGATTCTCCTTGTATGCGCACTGTCCTTTAGGCACAGTATGAGCCTGGACTTGCTAGTTCTTAGTGAGCCTACAGTGTAACACATAATTTCCTCAAGAGGTAAAAGAGGAAGATTAGTTGATTCAGATTAGGAAGGTAAGATCAGAACACCTCTAGCATGGGTTGCTGGTGGGTTCGTGTTTGTTTTTTTTTTACCTCAGTAATGTTGATTACTGTGTTGATATTGCTTGTATTGTATTCTTGTGTTTTTCTGCTGTCATAGTAAACTATTCTTGCTGAATTGTAGGACAAAATACTCCCTGTTAATTTGGGCTGTCCTTGTTTGCATTTAATCTTTACCTCAAAAAAAAAAAAAAATTCCACCTGTAAAATCAGTTCTTTGAGGAAGACCTTGCAGAGAGCCTGATGTATCTATTCTGTAACTGGTACAAAAGCAAAATGAAGCTTTCTTCTGAGATTGTTAGCTTTTTCTTAGCCCCAGGTAGCAATCCAGTCAAATTTGACTTTAAGACAGTGCTGTTGTGAAGACATTAAATACTTTGTAAATATTAACCTTCAGTTCTTTAACAGCATTGAATGCAAACTGTGCAAATGAACTGGTTTTCTCTTTTTTTTTTTGCAGTCGGGAACATGCCCAGTTTGTCGTCATGTGCTTGCATCTGTGCTTCCTGAAGCAAGTGCTGCCACTGCTTCCTTTCTGTCTCGTCATGATTCCGTATCCTCTGTTCACAGTACTACAGAAGGTTCAGAGTAGAGTCTGAAATTAAATCTTTGCCACCAAAAAAATACTGTAAATTTTGCCTGTTTAATTACAATATGAAAACAATTATGTATAAAATATTATATGTAAGATACTATGTATATTATATATTTTAGTTTAGAAAGAGGGTGTGGGACTTCCTAAATTCCTTAGTTCTACTATAATAGTTTAAATTTTCAAACTGTGAGTTGGAAGAATGCGCAGCCTTTTTTTTCTGGGCAGAATGTTGCTGGTAACTGAAATGTCTAAAGCTTATATTATGAAAAAGTTCCAAAAAGATAATTAATGTGACACTTGGTTCAAGTTCTTGCAGCTGCACTGGAGCTGAAGTTTATGAAAGTTATGCTTATAATCTGTTTTACGTAATATAAGTGAACTACTTGTTTTTGACAAAGTTAGGACCACTGAGTGACCTTGTAAGATGAGAAGATGTTCTGTGTTACCGGTAATGGTAGAATTTGATTTGACTGGAAACAAATTGCATAATGGAACAATATTTCTTACCAGTTTATTCTACAATAAACATTTTCCTAATGTCAGAAGTGCTATTAAATTGTTGCTGTCTGCATTTTTTTAACATGTTAGGACTGCTTTTAATCTTGTGTCCCAAATGTATATGAACTATGGAACTTCAACATATGAAATACTAAGTTCATAAGAAGTTGCATCTCTAACTGCTGGGCAACTAGTTCCTTCAGTTTGTGTTTCCATTCTGCTAATTAGGTCTCCTGCATCTGTGCATGCTCTCTAGAATGTATCTCTATAAATAATGTTTTTGCATATACTCGACAATTAAGGATCATAAAGTTAATCATTCCAGGACAGAAGGTTAATATTTGGATGCGTGCGTGTGTGCTAATGGCTGCACAAAAGCTTTTCTGTAGCTGTTGGGTTGACATACAGTTCCTAAAATGTTGATGCATGGGAAGAATATACAAGGGGTCTAATCAAACACAAAACAGTTACAGACTTTTACAGTAACTTTGAAATTAAGCTGAGTTTAGCTCTTTGAAAAGTGATTGATTAAAAACAGTAATCTTCTAATAGTGGCTCTGTAGCCATTCAGTTACGATTATGGCTCCCATCATAGCATCTCATTTATTTACAAATAATCTTTTATTAGCAGTAAAAGATTATAATTGTCATGTTCGAGGGACATACTGAGTTGTGTGCTGTGCTTTGCAGTGTAACTTGTGGACTGCAGCAGAACAAGGAATTGGTGACAGTTGCCATGAGTCTGCTCCTGAGGTTTTCAATTATGTCATTCCAAAACTTAAAGTGTAAGGAACACAAAACAATAGGATAGTGGTGAAAAGTATCAGATGTGTAACTCCCTGACGGCTTATTTTCCTTTTTTAAAACTTTATATTCACTGAAGTAGGTATCAGAATTTAGGGAAACACAACAAGTAACATACACTTCTAGGCATACTCACTGGCAGAATTCATATTAGTCCAAGAAGTGCCATAATCTTCCACATATCTGTTACAAACTACTGCCCTGGAAAGTGTGTGATCCAGATGATAAAGTAATAATGCAGCCTTTAAAGGATATTTCTCTTTAAGAGAAAGTGGAAATGAAGATATGTCACATAAACACTCAACCGTATCACCCTCATCAAGCTCCAGACAATCAAAAGAGTCCCTAGCTTACATGGCTACACCACCTCCTGTCGTTTTTACCTATCCCTTCTGAAGAGTTTAGAGCCATCTGATGCAGCACTCCAGTTATGAGAGTCATCCCACTGTGTTTCTGTAATGGCAACTCTATCATAGTTTTTCTGCTGCACAATGGCTTCCACCTCATCCTCTTTCTTGCCTGTGCTGTGTGCATTGGTGTAATATAGATGCACTTTACTGGGCTACTGATCCTGCTACCTTTTTTTTAAGGAGAAGCCCCAATTCCTTTGTGGCTGTTTTCAGGAACTTCTGTGGTTTCTAGAACATCAATAAACCTTCTGTCTTTTCTGCCATGTGGATTTTCCATCTGCTGCCTCCACTGAGATGGTAGACCAAAGGATGTCACTAGCACACCATCCCTCAAACATTGACATTGCTTATCTCTAGCAAGCCTGGTTTTATCCCTTCTTCCCTTCAAATCAAGTTTAAAGCTCCTACACAGGGATCCTTTTCTCCCTTTGAGACAGATGTACCCTGTCACCAGCAGGCCTGGTGTTGTTTATACTGAGCCATGATTTGAAAAATAATGTTCTGCTGGTTACACCGGTTTACACTGGGGGGACAGAGGGGAGGAAAGACTTCTGCTCCTGATCACGTAACCAGTCATCCCAAGGCCCTGAGTCCCAAGCTCTCGATTGCCTTTGGACTTCTTTTTGTAACTTCATTACTGCCTACCTGAAAAATCAATAATGGATAATAATCAGAAGAGTCAGTCAGCTGCTAGAAGTAGAAAAAAAAGAGAGGCAAAAGCTGTGAGCTCTAGTTAACAAAGCTGGGATGCAGGTGGAGGTGAGTGGCCAGGGGAAAGCTCCAGATCTGGAGGTGGGAGCAGCAAGGGCTTTTAGAGGGGCCGATCGCCTTCATACATTCTCCATCCACGCTCTTCTGTAGGAAGACACTAGGGAGGTTGTTCCAGCTGCACTCTGCCTGGCCTCAACGTAAGCAGAGCAAGTGAGCTGCCTCTTTTTGCCCATGTTTGTGCTAGTTGAGATAGGGTATCTGGGTAATCACAAAACCAGTTTTGGCAAAGACCTTTTTCTAGACTTTCAGTGCCATAAAACAGCAATGGCTTGCTTGCTTAACACAAAGCTCATTAGATTTTATTGAAGTGTGTATGTCACTATTTAAGTAAAAGGGAATTAAAATATTACGTTGAATTCACATTAATCGCTTCTTGCTCAGAAAGCTTAGATCACAGAATCATAAAATCACTTTGATTGGAAGAAAATCTCAGGATCATTGGGTCCAAGCATAACATAACTCTAGCACTAAACCATGTCCCTAAGAACCTCATCTAAATGCCTTTTAAACACCTCCAGGGATGGTGACTCCACCACTTCCTGGGCAGCCTGTTCCAATGCCTGACAAACCTTTCCGTGAATAATTTTTTCCTAATACCCAATCTAAAGCTCTCCTGGTGCAACTTTAGGCCATTTCCTGTTGTCCTATCAGTTATTACTTGGGAGAAGTGACCAACACGCTCCATGCTACAACATCCTTTCAGGTAGTTGTAGAGAGCGATAAGGTCTCCCCTCAGCCTCCTTTTCTCCAGGCTCCGGTTCCCTCAGTCACTACTCATTGGACTTGTGCTCCAGGCCCCTCACCAGCTTTGTGCCCCTCTCTGCACTCTCTGTAGTACATCAATGTCATTCTTACAATGAGAGGCCCAAAACTGAACACATTATTCAAGGTGGGGCCTCACCAGTGCCAAGTACAGTGGCACAGTCACTTCTCTAGTCCTGCTGGCCACACTATTCCTGATACAAGCCAGGATGCTGTTGGCCTTTTTGGCGACTTGGGCACACTGCTGGATAACATTCAACCAGTTGTTCAGACAACACGTCCAAATTCCTCTCTGCCGGGCAGCTTTCCAGCCACTCTTCCCCGAGCCTGTAGCGCTGCCTGGGGTTGTTATGACCCAAGTGCAGGGGCTGGTACTTGGCCTTGTTAAACCTCATACAATTGGCCTCAGCCCAATGATCCAACCTGTCCTGATCCCTCTGTATGGCCT
>VWYH01009798.1:69759-81914 GCA_013399365.1 Pampusana beccarii
AGTCAACTGGGACCTCCCCAGTTAGCCAAGATTGCTAGTAGATAATGGAAAGTGGCTCAGTGATCACCTCTGCCAGCTCCCTCAGCACCCTTGGGTGTATCCCATCTGGCCCCATAGACTTGTGGGTGTCCAAGTGGAGTAGCAGGTCACTAACCATTTCCCCTTGGATTATTGGGGCTTCTTACTGCTCCCCATCCCTGTCTTCTGGCTCAAGGGGCTGGGTACCAGGAGCACAACTGGTCTGACTGTTAAAAGACTGAGGCATTTAGAAGGCGTTTAGACTAAAACAAAGAAAATAATTCAAATGCCTGGCCGGTCTTTTACCTTGAAAATACTTTTTTCCCCCCTTTTTCTTTCTTAGTGAGGTGGATGTAATTAGATTTTGTGGAACACTGAGGGTATACAAAGATAGCTTTCTTTAAACTGAGGCTTGGTTGATTATGAGTAGGGAGGGTCCATTAGTGAATTGTAGAACAGCTGGCAAATACTGGTGGATAAGGCTCCTTGTCCTGTGTAATACAGGAGAGAAATGGGCTGACAATCATCTCTGTACAGGCTTTAGATGCATGAACCTGATATCAAAGGTTAACCCAATGCTCAAGAGTCCTGAAATGCTTGTGACTCTTCCTACTTTGTCATCAAAATCCTGTCTAAACTAACCAAAATGAAATTTGGTAATTTTCAGAACCAATGGCATACAAGGCTTCAACATGAGCTCACATCACATTTGTCACATACAGTATAATAAAATAATTTTTTTAAAAGTTATCTTCCCTGGATTTGAATACAAAATCTGTCAGATTATTTTAGGTGGAGAGAGAGGAGGATATTTTGCTGAAAAACTGCTCTAATTGATGTGGATGTAATTTCAATATATACTCCTGAAGTATATTTCTAGATGCATTATTTTTTGCTTTGAACTTGCAATGACATCAGTCCTGAAAAGGCCCATTGTGTTTTAGTGAATTTAAGACTGTTGCTTTAACCATGACCACTATCATTATTAGCTTTTTTCTAAGACTATCTAATATAATTAGGTAGTGATTTATAGTTCATAGTGGGGAAGCAGGAGAAGATTAACATCTGTCCCTCAGTAACAAAATACAGACTGCAGTGAGGAAGGAAAAAAGAAAAGTTTGGTAATTTTCCAGAAATTAAAATAACGATGTCACAGTTTTGCAGCTTCTTTTCAGGCAATACTCCCATTGAAGTCCGTGAACTAAAGTCATATTAAATACATTTAATTTTTTCTTCGCAGTGGTATTACTCAATGCAGAAGCATATCAGCTCTTCTGAAAGCATTTATTTGCCACTAACTCAAGGCATATGCCATTAGATTTCTTTAGCTACTCATATAATTTTAGACTGTGGCTTTTATAATTTTGTCTGGGTAAATTCTAGAACACTTGATAAAGCATTAGGGATTGTTGTAAGCAGTACTTTCAGGAAAGAAAAACATTTCATCTCCTAAATGCTTGTATAAACTAGCGTCGGATTATACAAAACATTAGGCATGAACTGTGCAGCAGGGGTGGATGGACTACAGGAGACAGAAATGCCTGCAAAATTAACATATTTTACGTAAAAGTGGGAAGTCTTTACTTGCCAGCTGTCTCCACATTATGAGATCAGAGCATAGTAGAAGATCTCTGAATTTTTCATCTCTGAAGATTTTTCAGCAAGGATGCGAAGGAGGACAAGGCAGAGGCTTTACAAAGTTTGTCAGGTAGCATTGCAGAGGCATTTTTATATGAAAAGGCATTTTGGTGCTGGAGGCAGAAGTGTCTCTCTGGCACTGCACACTAGTGCACTTTACATGTATCTGCTGCTGCATTTTGTCTTGCAAAATGTTTTATTTCAAAAGTCATGCCATTTTAAACCTTGCATCTGTTCTGTTATAAGCTTGATTTAAGTCACACTGTTTTAAGGACAGCTACTGGAGTTGTGACTTCTGACTTAGTCCCCCTAGTGTAACTCTTTTCTTTGGTATCTGGAAGCAGATGGTTTGTGCACAAAGATCTTAAAAGGTGGCCTCTGTGGCTGGTTGTAGCCGTGAGAAACTTAACATGCATCGTTATGGGATAACGCGCTCTAACAGGTAATCGCAACATACTGCTTTTATACTGCCCAAACCATGCCGCAAATGTGTTTGAAAATCATGGAACTAGCGTTTATCTGAGGAGACATGGAAAGATTTATGGAACACGGTGTGGGAAACCATATGATCACGTGTGCGGCTATATGATCATGATCCATGAGGAGGCTACTCAGCAAGGGCTTTGCATCTCTTCTGCCTATGCTGTTCCTCTGCCAAGTGCTGCCTATTCCACAGCACTCTGTAGGTTCCATTGGAGATGGCTCACATAGAGCGACAGGGCTTTGCCTTAGTCCCAAATTGAGAGAAGGAAGGAGAAGATTTGGCTCCATGCTCGAAAAAGCCAGCAGCCAGTTTTGTGACTTCCGCTCAGGAACTTTTGTGCCCTTCCAAGAATACTAAAAGCCAAAAAAAGTTGTTTTGTTTTGTTTTTGTCTCAGTGCTATGTTATAATATGTGGAACAATGCGTAAGTAGATGGATTAGAGTTTATATTTTTGTATTTTAAAGCTAGCAGAATTATGTGATGGCTGTGTGGACAATGTAGTTTCAGAATAGCTAAATGCAATCTATTACGTTTTTACAGGTCTCAGCATCTGCTTGCACTGTTACTAATGTACAGTGTGCATCTGTGCATGTATGTACACAGGAGAGAAAAGTAAAATGTTGACAAGATGAGAGAGCAGTGGAAACAGATGGCTCACTCACTTAAATGAGCCAGGTTACTCTTGTCAACTTCAGTACAATAAGTATCCCTAATAAACTTTCAGTGTTAATTATATGTATGTGCTTTTAAGTGTATGATAGCCCTCAGAATACCTGCATTTTTTTATTGACTGGTGTCTCAAATTTTTCAGACCAGTGTATATGTTAGATTAGATACTTTAAATGAAAAATGAGTGCAAGACAATTTCAGACAGCAACTATTTTATTTGTACTAAACTCTCGAGATACAATAGACTTTTATGTTCTTGTTTAAACTTTTATGGCTGACTATATACCTAAGTGTCAGTCTACATGAACGCATTTGTAACTTGTATATGTAAATACTTAGCTGATAATTAGAACATATGTGATACAACTTCACCTTGCTGTAATTTTAAGTGTGTCTTACATACCTGTTTATTTCACAATGCTGTCACTTGTGCATTTGTTACAAGGGGCTCTATTCATCTCAGTAGCAGCCAGATGCTGAAATATAAGGTAGACAGAGGGCAAAATCAGGTATTGTCTTGATTTACCTACATATTGTATGGGGTTTTATATGTATTTTCGTTAATACCAAGAGTAATAATAGGCAATAATTGGACTAGGACAGGACAAACCTGCTTTTGCTTGGTCAGTCTGCCTCTGAAGTAAGGATAGCATCTGCAGCTGTATGTGTCTCAAAGACTGGATTAGTCATAGACAACTTGTGTTTTTCCTCTGAAGGAGGTGACTTGGACAATAATCTTTAATGTATTTTAATGTATATGATTTACCAAGTCATCTAAATTATGTAGCAAAATCAAATTCCAGTCTCATGAATCTCTGAAAAAATTACCATCTGTGATTTGCAGTTCTGTCAGCAAACATGTAACAGCAAACAGGCAACCATGTGAACACATGTAAAACTTGGTCTTCAAGAGATTTCAAAATAACAAGCATATGCTCAACATACCCTTTGACAAGCTGCTTTTGCAATCTGCTGGAAATTCTTTGTGATAGTTCCACATTTTGCCTGCGAAGCCAGTGAACAAAACCCACTGCTGCACTGAATTAAACAACAAGCACCACAAATTAGTGCTGAATCACCATCTGGAAAACATGCAATGGCCACAGGCCACATCATCACAATTTGTAAACAACAAACACTTATGAAAGCACAGCATCATCAAGAATAGAAAGAAACTGAGAAAACTAATTTTAAACGCAATGTTGTAACATGAAAACATTTGGGGGCAGTTGCATTTTCCTGCATGATAAACTTTGAAAGGAAGTTTCTGTTATCTAGTTTGCTATTGGAGTAACAAAACAAGTTACTAAAGAGAACCAAAAAAGGTCCTTACTAATGGCACTGGTAAATCCTAAGTTTTTGCATTCTTCGACTGAGAAAAATGTTTGTAATAAATGTGTGCTAAAATATTAATTTAGTATTTGCTTGAAACAAGAGTATAATTGAGTTTGACTGCAGGAAGCTGCAAGCTTGAATTTTTCTGTGCAATTCTGGCATGTTGATTACAGTATTAAGAATGGAAATATAAGAGACCTACTTGGTAATGAGGTTTGTTACACGGTACTGAGCAATGTTGTTTGGCTTTGGTTGTAGCTCTTGCTGCCAAAGATTGCACTCACAGAAACAGTCCTTGGGGTTTATCTGTGATTAGGTTCTCCAGCTCCTCAGCGCTCCTGCCACAGTGAGCATTCCCATTTGAACTGCTGAATCTCCTTTGCACCCACAGCATCATCCTTGCTCAGAGGAACTTGCAGTTAATACCTCCCTTTTAACCCTCCCTTGCGTTAGAATTGCTCACAACGATGGGATTTTTCCATCTCCATTCTAATGTATTTCAGCACTTTCATAACTCAGTTTGGGCTAAATTAATCTCCTGTTAACTTTGAATGTATAAGGTTTACATCAGGGTTTACCCTGGGCTAGTATTTGTAAATTGGATCTGCATAGACACTGGTTCTTCCTTTTTTTTTCCTTTTTCCAGCTGCACAGCTTGGTCCAGTTTCATACTGCTATAGCTAATGTACTCCAGGCTGAGAGCTTGTTGCAGTGGCCAGTTGCTGTCTGACAGTTTGATCGTATTCCAGGTTACAATGTAGGGAGATTTAAATTGATGCTGTACTTTCATTTCCTTTTTTTCTGTTTTGCACCATTGGCAATGTCATGTACATTAATGCTGTGTACAAGAGTGATCTGTTCCCAGTGTAAGAGGTTTCTAAATGACACAGTTCCTGTTCTCAAAACATGAACCATTTTTACTTAGCAGTTTTCATAGTCATTTTAGACAAAACAGAATGGAAATGCTTTAAGGATTTTTGACATTAGAAAATCTGCAAAGTGTGCAGCAATTACCTTATAATTCACATATGCTTAAATAGTCAGTGCTGTGTTAAGTCAGGGTTGTGAAACAGGATATTTGCTGTAGGCTCCTTTCTTCATTCTCTAGGTCTGGGACAACACATAACCTTTCCTGCTATCCCTGTCATCTGAGACTGAATGATTTGTCTTCTGTTTTGTTCTCAATTGTATCACTCGGGTACTGGCTGGTTAACTAGGTCTGCATTTACAGAAATACTATACCGCAAGTATGACTTCATAAGAGTGCCGGAAGAGGAGAAACTACTATTCCTTCTTCTCCCTGTTAAAAAACACATTAATCACTGTTTCAAGGTAGCCTGAAGAGCAGGGGTGCTTTGCTGCTGCATAGTGGCACAAACTGAAGTCCTTGGACCCCTTTAGCTCGAAAGTAGCTTCACCTGTTTACCTGGGCAAATCTCAAGATCTTTACCCTCACAGCCATGAAATTAGACTAACAAGGCTTACTTAAATATATAAAGCACAGGGTTGTTGCCACAGTAGTTGTAGTACACTATACCAGCATTTCTATAAGAAATGACAGGTCATGCTCATCTAGAGTTTCACACAATCGAAAAGGCTTATTTTTACAGATATATGACATTCTGTTAATAACTTTTGATATCTGTGCCTAACATCAGGGCAAAATGTGTCACTTATTGCTGAAAGCTGTTTTGAACTCAATAATTCCAATAGAAGGGAAAATAATTCCTATTTGTTTGTTTGGTTTTGTTTTCTTTTAATTTCAGAATACTTTCTTTTCTAGCAGATGCCTCATATCTGTTTTTTTCCAAATTAGAACAAGGTCATTTCAAAGGCATACATTTAGAAATGGATAGATTAATTCTTTAGAACATTAACTTCTGCAACATTGTCTTTAAGTTTCATGTAAAAGCGAATCACCACTCTGGGAAGGGGGTGGGAAGAGAAACCACAGTTTTCTCTCTTTTTTTTTGTTGTTTGTCTCTTTCATTCTTTAGTGCTTAAAAAACCCTTGAGCTCAGCTTTGTGGCACTGATTTATGTATTAGCAAGAGGAATTCCTTGAACAAATGGACTTTCATATGGATGGGTTTTGTAACGATGAGCAGAAAAATTCATAAAGGACCGGGCCTCTTACTGTTTGCTGATCTAAAACTGATTGTGGATGTTCCCAAGTCAGACAGTGGCCTCTCCCTAGGCTCCCTTTGTGTTCAATGGAGAGAGAGTGGCTTCTCCCAAATCCTTTTTGGGTGGCTGCTCTCCATCTCTATGCTTTCACCAGGTTAGTGTAGACTGCAGCAACTTCATTTAGACATCCAAGTGAACAGTGTATCTGCAGCATCGAACCTGGGTGAGATGGGGGAAGTGCTGTCTTCTAGCTATGTGCCTCTCTCAGGGCTGCCACGCATGTGCACGTTTTGAGTGAGCTCTACTTTCTTTGTTTTTGTAAAGGTGTTTTGATATGTGGTACTGCTAGTGCCTGTTAGCCTTATATATTAAGATAACGTAACATCAGCCAAAACAAAAACTGAAGACTGAAAAATATGTCACCGTAAGATGTGAATTTAAAGTAGCTTTGAAACAAAAATATTCTTCTGTTTGGACCTTCTTTGCTATAAGCTGGGTTTCCCACCTTTTTTTTTTCTTTTTTTTTTCCAGAAAAGGAAATTTGAGATTTAAATGGTAATGGAATCCTGCCCAGAGCTGATCATAGTTACAAGATGCTTAAACCTGGGTTCAGGAAGATGTCCTTCTTTCATCTATTGCTCAATACAAAAATTAAATAGCTTTTTTAAAAGTCGGTTGTCCTTTCTGCATCCTTGGATTTTTACCTCTGCCATTCACCTTCTCCTAACATCCCAGAGAAAAGTAAAAGGTTGGAGCAGTGATTGCTAGGAGGAAATACCAAGAAGGTTAGGGGGGGGGGAAAAAACCTCATGATAAACTGCAGTACAATTTCTTCTTGATGTGAGGAAATTTAGAAACAGTTCATGGGCTCTGAAAAATATGATTGGATACAAATTCATCCTGTGCACTGGTGCATGTTTCCAAATATTGCATCCAGTGAGAGATGTATGTGTATATACAATGATTCATGATGATATATATCAAATACAAAATTAATCTTAAAAAATACATACTCTATTCTCATATTATTGTTTTGTGTGTGACTGTAATGTTCCATTCGTTGCACCTATGCCCATTTTTTGCTGTTTATATGTGAAAATGCTTTCCCATGTGAATCAAAATAGTATTTTTCTAAATAGGGTGCACAAGAAAATAAGAAATTTTTATTATTTGTTTACTGCAACTTTGTTGTTGTTATTGGTCTGGTTGGTCTTAAAAGAGAATTTAGATAAATTGTTCTTATATTTGTAATGAAATGAAAAAAACTGAACCGAAGTCAGCCATGTATTAACTGTATTGATTTCAGTCTGTTTATTCTTACTTTGTTTTGGCACATTATGTCCAGGCAATGCACTGCATGCTTATGCACTAGACAAATCAGTCTCTGCAGGTGTAGAAGAGAGATCATACTGTCCTTATCAGGAATAGTCCTGTGGTGAGCACCATCAAGAAAATGAAGAGATCATTATGGTGAAACATGTAAAAAATATTTGCTGCAAGCAATGGAAATGAGAGACAGCACATACCTATTATATCTCTTGTAAAAAAGTGGCAGAAAGTGAAAGGCTTTCTGTTAACCCTTTGGTTATTGTCATGCTTCTGAGCACACAGACGTATAAGGTGAAAATATTTCTTGACAGCAGAAGTGATCTCTCAGGAAAAATGGAAGACGTAAGATAGTGTGAACATGGGTATATTATTTATCTGTCTCTGTTCTCTAGCCTTTCCATCTTCCCACTATACAGTACAGTGTAGCAATTGTCAATATTGGATTTATTTATAAGGTCCCTGAAAATGCATTCAGGATTTGAAAAGTAGGTCTTATTAGTTTTGGGTAGATATATTTTTTTCAGAAATAGGAAAGAGGAGCAAAATACAATGATCACATAAAATATATTATCCTCAGTTGTGGATGAGTGGACAGTGCTGTTTTCGTTTCTGTTTGTTTGTTTTTCTAAGCTGTGGATAAGTGGATAGTCATTTGCCAAGGACTGCCATAATGGAAAATATTGTTTTAATCTGTTGTTTTGACTCCCACTGCATTATCTAGGTTGGTCCGCCTGACCAACAGAGTGACCTTCTATGATGGAGTAACTACATCAGTGGACAAAGAAAGGACTACGGATGTCATCTGTCTGGACTTACGTAAAGCCTTGACACGATCCCCCACAACATTCTTCTCTCTCAAGTGGAGAGATATGGATTTGATGGGTGGACTGTTTGGTGGATGAGGAACTGGTTAGATTGCCACATCCAGAGGGTAGTGGTCAATGGCTCGATGTCTGAACGGACACAGGTAACAAGTGGTGTCCCTAGGGCGTCTGTCTGGGGACCAGTACTATTTATTATCTTCATCAATGACATAGACAGTGGGATCGAGTCCACCCTCAGAAAGTTTGCAGATGACACCAAGATGAGTGGTACAGTTGACAGGCCTGAGGGATGGGATGGCATCCAGAGGGATCTGGACGAACTTGAGAAGTGGGCCTCTGTGAACCTCATGCATTTCAACAAGGCCAAGTGTAAGGTCCTGCATCTGTGTCAGGGCAATCCCCGGTATCAATACAGTCTGGAGGATGAAGGGATTGCGAGCAGCTCTGCGGAGGAGAACTTGGGGGTACTGGTGGATGAAAGATTGGACATGAGACAACAATGTGCACTTGCAGACCAAAAGGACCGTGGGAGGGGATTCTGCCCCTCTGCTCTGCTCTGGTGAGACCCCACCTGGAGTCCTGTGTCCAGCTCTGGAGCCCTCAGTGCAGGAAAGACATGGAGCTGTTGGAGAGGGGCCAGAGGAGGCCACCAAGATGATCAGAGGGCTGGAACAGCTCTGCTGTGAGGACAGACTGAGAGCTGTGTTGTTCAGCCTGGAGAAGAGAAACGTTATTGCAGACTTCAGTACTTAAAAGGGAGCTGTAAGAAAGATGGGCACAGACTTTTTGGCAGGGCCTGTCGTGACAGGACAAGGGGTAACAGTTTTAAACTAAAACAGAGGAGATTCAGGCTAGACATGAGGAAGAAATTTTTTACAATGAGAGTGGTAGCACATTGGCACAGGTTTCCCAGAGAGGTGGTAGATGCCCCATCCCTGGAGACATTCCAGGCCAGGTTGGACGGGGCTCTGAGCAACCTGATCTGGTTGAAGATGCGCCTGCTCATTGCAGGGGGTTGGACTAGGTGACCTTTGAATATCCCTTCCAACTCAAACCATTCTATGATTCTATGATTTAGGGTTTTTCTCCAATCAAGTACTGTTTTCTTCCTCCACTCTTCCTGTGTTTTGTCCAGTTGTGGGATTATTTGGGAGCCTCCTGTTTTCTCAGCTTTTCCTCTGCTGTTCCACTATCTTTTTTTTTTTTTTTTTCTGAAACAGCTTTTTTTTCCCTGTGTCAAAATGTTTCTCTCCAACCAGACTGAAGAGCAGCTGCCCCTTTAGTGTGTCCCAAGAGAAGGCAGGGGTTTGGATGCAGCGGCCCAGGGTGTGCTGCAGACCCCCATACCCATCTCTCCCTCTTGCATCTGCCCCTGGGTGCTCCCAGATGTGAAGCAGAAGGGAGAAGCACAGGCAGTGCTGCCAGTGCCAGCAGCAGCTCCAGATTTTTTACCCATTGAAGGGTGTCTGCAGACCTTGTTAAGTTGGACAGGTGACTATCTAAATTGTCAATACTCTGAAAATAATGAAAACAATGTTGTAACAGTGGTGTTTTGGTGGAGCGCTGAATCACTTTGCAGTAGGAGATTTCTACATTTAAACGTCGAATCAAATGGCTAAATCCACTGAGTGGTACCATAGTTCAGTGAGCAGAGTCTTCATGAAAAAGCACAGCTAAGATTGCTCTTCCCATGAAAACTCCCAGTTGGCATGTGGGTAGGACGGCCAGATCCCTTTAGCCTGGAAAAGGGCTGCTGTGGAGCTGCAGGAGCAGAGGTGGCCCAAACCAGGTGTGGTGATGAGCCTCTTACCACCTCCCCGTAGCCTGAGAGCCAGTGCGTAGAATACGTCAGCAACAACGAAAACAGCCATACCTGAAAACAATGACAAAGGACATCATCCAGCACGGGAGGGCTTCTCGCTGTTGTGGTCATCACTGCTCTGACCTGAATGCTCAGTACTGCATCTCACGAACTTAGTAACAGAAAATCATTAGTGAAGAAGGTCTCATAAGGCAATTTACAGCACAAGCCACCGAGAACCGTAATAAAGACTTTGAAAACTATCAATGGGCCAGAAGCAAAGTCTTGTTATTCGTTCCTTCCCAGGAAACATGTAATTTACAAAGAACTAAACCCATAGTTTCTTACAGGTCCAGCTGAAGTATATGGGGCCCAGCTGAAGTATACCTGGGGTCAGTGAAACGTGTTTGCACATCTCAGGATACCAAACTGGTGACTTGAAGTACAGTTTATTGGTTATTGCTTTGGAAAAAGTAGCCAGAATTGATAATTGAGACTTAAATAATCTCTAAACTAAATTATGGCTTTAAACCATAATTTTCATTGAGCTGTTGGGCAAGTGTGTGGAAGTGTTACGTGTCTGAGTCTGTTTCTAATGCTGTCTGTCGGCCTAAGAACAACACACTGGCTTCAGGAAGAAGGGCTTACTTTATCAGAACTGAAACACAGTGGATTTGTCTTGCATCTCATATTTTAGGGTGGATTTGAGTCCGTTTTGAGGATGGATCCTCTTGTCTAAGCCCCATAATATCTCCACTTTGAACAACCTGTGGTATAAGTCATCTGCCACAGTGACAGTACCCCCTATTTCGAGCAGTCATGTTGACACTGGCGCAGCTACTTACCAATGAAATTCGAGGAGTTTCTTAATTTTTATTTGGGTTTGTATAAGGAATGGAAACAGAAGTTGTTCCTTGCATGTGCAACAAACATGATTTAATCCTACTGTGCAATGAACAATCCTGCTATCTTCGTCTAATTTCTTCTTCTTCACCCCATCCCAAAACAAAGCCTTCACCAAAGTGGCCCAAACTTAGGCCTTGGTGACAAACTGCATTGTCCTCTACTGTGTACAGATTACATTGCAGTAGAAGCTTTTCTTTTCATCTATTTACCAGCATACTCACTGCACACGTTTAAGTCCTGGAGCATGCATACAGAGGCTGTTTCCCGCAGCAAAAAAACATTGATCTCCTCATACAGTGTAATTTTTGCTTTCCACAGCATTCCAGTCCACATCAAAACTTTATCAAAAAGTTCATTGATTGAAGTTAAACTGCACCCTAGCAGCTATGATGCTGTCAGTCGCTGCAGCCTGCCTAGAGGTGATGTTTAGTACAGAAATCCTGTGCAGTGATCGCTAACAGACTACCCGCTTGCTCTGACTAATGGTGGGATAGCCTTCATTTGAGCATAAGTTGACAAAAGCAATTTTTAAGAGGCAAGAAAATGAAGAATTGAGTTATTTGATGCAGCAAGTACCTCAGCTGATGACACAAACCTTAGGCCACAAATAGTACCTGAAATTCCAATTCAACACTTTCAGACATGTTACTGGATGATGTAAATATAGTAAAGAGGCTGTTTTAGTGTTTCTTTACAACCTATGATCAATGGAAAACAAGAGCAGAGCACATCCATCACAGTCAGGGAAATCAGTAATACTTTATGAAGAGGAAGAAAAATTGTGTGGGAATATTTCTGTAAACATCCTGTGCAACACAGCTGTCACGTATCTGGATCAAGTTATGATATAAAGAAACAGCATGAAAGAAGGTCTGTGTTCACTAACTTGATCTTGCCCTCAGACAAATGGGTGCTTATGTATCTCCTATCTTAGCCATACCTCCTAAATATGCAACTACAACTTTTAAAACAGGATATTAATCTCTAACACAGGTAAATCATGGTGCACATAGAAGCTGAGAGGG
>VWYH01009799.1:0-23396 GCA_013399365.1 Pampusana beccarii
TTTGCATGTTAGGGAAAAGCACATTGAAACCACCCGC
This sequence comes from Pampusana beccarii, assembly GCA_013399365.1. Classification (NCBI taxonomy): domain Eukaryota; kingdom Metazoa; phylum Chordata; class Aves; order Columbiformes; family Columbidae; genus Pampusana; species Pampusana beccarii. The sequence goes on from VWYH01009799.1 coordinate 38, forward strand.
TACTTTGGGTTATTATCAGTAATGATGTGGTCTCTCCAGATCCAGCATCTATAGGGCAATAATGTGACAAATTTCAAGGATTTATTGACCATTCACACTTTCAGTAATAGGCCTTATCCCTTTTTTTTTCCTCTTCCTGCTGTATCTTTTTCTGGCTATGCTTTTAAAAATAAGCTAGTTTTCAATACAGGGCACCACTATGCTGTGTTCAGAAGGCAGCAAGTCTGTGGAATAAAAAAGCTGATGTTTGTGTTCCACCATCAGGAAATATACTCACTGTAAGTATGATTTTGTTGGAATAGTGCAATAGCGATGTGATTGTATTTACCTTTATAACATTTTTTCATGTCAGGACCCAGACACATGTTGTCAGGACAGGCACATGTGTACTTGGGAGAATGAGGAGAGATCTGAGGTGCAGGAAGACACAAATACTCGCAGCCTCCATTTGGTTGGGGGCTGAGCTCACAGGAATCTGGAGCTGTGGAAGGATGGAAGAAAAGTTATTTTTCTAATTATTATTTTCTTGTCCTTGGCAAAAAAAATCAGGTCCGCTAAAATGACTCTCTTTCACTCCCTACCTCAATTAATAGGGCTGCTTAAACATCTTTACAGTGGAGTGAAATCTCACACACTACTATAAAAACTGCCTAAATACATATATAATACATATAATGAATGGCAAGCATCACAGTGACAGAAGTAACTCAGTGTTATCAAAGATTCTAATTAAAAAGCTATTAACAAATTGCAGCCTTTTCAATTAATGCCGCTCCTGAATTAATTATGCAAGAACTTCAAACATTAGGCATTGATTTCACATCATTACCTGTGCTTTCTCTCTCATCAAGAACCACCAGGAAGCATTTAATTTACTAGCTCAAATAAACCCGATTTAGGGCCAGTGTGCCCTGAGGACGTCTTACCTTTGGGCTGCTTTAATTCATGAAATACCACAATGTCATGAGGATTATTGAGATTTTCTGCCAAAACAGAGATGTCCAAGCCACTCAGCCTGTTTGCGCTGAAGATCGCTTCATTCTCCAGGTCAGTCCAGAAGACTCTGTNTCCAACTCAAACTGGATTAAACCCCAGCAGTCACAAAGTCAATGTGCTGTGTTCCTACCTGGGGCACCTTCGGTTCATGCTATCTCTATCTGCAGCTTTTTTTCCTCTTTATTTGGACACTGTAATTTCTAAGGTTCAAAAGCACAGCAATCCTACATGTTTATAAAGTGCTTAGTAATTCTGAGGAGGTATGAGACCAATATGAGGGAGCAGAAATTTGGTAAAGTACAGAAGAACTGCATCTGTTTTGTTTCTGAACCTTTTTTTTTTTAAAAATGGAGTGGATTTTGAGCAGAACCAAAAGGCCATACTAGAAACTTTTGTTATCTCCCCTGATTTTCTTCTCCTTTCCAACGATAAGACCTGCATTAAGCAGATATCTATGCAGAGGCCAGTGACTAGAGCCCACCTGGAAGAGGAGTATCTATTTCTCTTTTTTATTACTATCTTTTGTATGGCATACTATGATTGACAATACTAAATAACTTATCAAGGAGGTACACAGGAATTGCCGTTATCAGAGAGTATTTCGTTGCTCAGTCAGCTATGTATGCTCCTGCCTGCTAAAACACACGTGTTTCAGTAAGGAAAGTCACATTGCTGGAGAACAAGGGCAAATTACCAAAAGCAAAAGGGTTGTCTGTTTTTCCAGCCAGTGAGTCCAATGAGGAAGGGTGTACAGAGGTTAAATAACCCAAGAGATCCTTCCAAACACTGCTGGTGAGGATAAAACCAGTGAGCAGCAATATCTTGGGGAAACCTGTGCCCACAATTTAAGGGGCTGTCCTTCCCTGAGAGTATTGTTGGCACCAGAAAATGCAACACAGATATGCAAAGATGGTGTGAAACAAAGTGTTGAGAGCAGACGAGAGTTTCAGTGCAGATTGGGAGGCTGCTCTGCGCCCATGCAGCTCCCCTCAAACTCAACGTTCAAGAGGAGAGCTGCAGTGTCACTCAGTGAATGGTTGTCCCACCTGCTGATCACTGTGAGTGGCTTCTCCCTTCCCTTGCTAATAGTATTGGCCTTTGTATGGACAGTTGGCTCAATTCAAATCAAGGGAAACCCATTTTCCAGTTCTGTGGGAGGTGTTATGCTGGGCACCACCTGCCCCTCACGGATGCACTGGTACTACACAAGGTAAAATCATGAGACAGTGCATTGCTCCTGATGAAGGGCTTTAGAAAACAATTTTCCCGGATGAACCCACACCAGGTTAATCCATTTCTACAGCAGCAAATGCCCTCGCTGAGCTTTCTGTGCTATGCAAAAGGCAGAGCTTTTAATTATGAGGAGCTCTGAGACCTCTTGCAGTCTCCAGTCTGTTCTGCATCCGTTTTTGACTCTTACCTCAAACACGGCCAAGCCGAAAGGATGGCTCAGATCGTCAGCAGAAGAGATCAGAACTTTTCTGTTGCTGCCGTTGACATCAATGCAGGACAGTGAATGCAGTTTGGAGTCTACCCAGTAGAGACGCTGATTCAGCAAATCTGAGAAGTGAAACACAATGAAGCAAAATTACACACAGCTCCTGCAACTCTCTTTCTGTTGCCCAGCATCTTCTTCCTGCTGGCAGCATGACTAATCTCTTTATTATTGGCCCCTTTTTTTTTTAACACTAGTTCTGATTTTGAATCAGTGCCCATATATGCTGGGATAAGACCCTATAAATAAGATTAAAAAGGAGGAACACTCAGGGGGGCATGTGTGGGGAATGCCTGACTGACAGCTTTGTACAATGAGGTTCTTTTGTTACCAGGAGGAGCAGGCCAGCAGCAGCTTGGGCTTCCCAGAGTGACTCCATCAATGCCTGAGTGAGAAGCTTCATCTCTCTCAAGGCTATTCAGTCCTCGGCCTCTTGCTGGAGAACCTCGACTGTGATTCAAATGAAAGATCTTTCTGAAGGAGCTGTGTGATTTACACATTTTCAGTGAAGAAGAATCCTGGGTCCAGAAATCCTTCTTGTGCTGCAGTCTGGGGGTACACTGGCGGTGGGGACACTCCCACCACAACCAGCCAGGTTTTGAGGAGGGTGCAGGTGAGAGTGGGAGGGAAGGATCCCATGTAATTTAGAATGCTAAGCATTAAATTTCTCTTCCCAGAGCAAATGCACTCATTTTGGATGAGATTCACTAAACAGAATGCAAGTGGTGAGTGCCAACACAAAACAAGTTCTGTAAGTAAACCAGTCATTAATTAATTTCTTAATTACTAAAGGATAACATTATTTGCTCACAGCAGTAGCACTTCAACACTATGCAATGGTAGCAGCATTTCCTCCTACATCCCTGTCACGGCCAAAATTTTCAAGTATAAAACCAAGCAGAGAACCTCACATCTGCACAGCATCAAACACCTACAGCTGTAACTCCAGAGGAGGCTGTTCCCTCCTGCCCCAGGAGGGCAGGAATCCTCCTTTCCATGCCTGCAACTTAGAGGGGCAGCGAGAATGACTGCAGCCCTCTGTGTGCCAGCAGGATGCAGGACGTGTGCCAAGATGTGTTCCCTCTCGCTGCTCCCACCAGGAGTGGCTGGGCAGGCGTGTTGATGGGGAACGGGCTCTGAAGGCTGTGTCAGTCCAATGAAGTATCTTGATGCTGCTTCTGAGAAAGGTCCAGGTCCAGAGACACCAGCACTGAGGACTCTCTGATGCTTCCTGGACTTAGGACACACCTAAAAGCCACTCGAATCTCCTGCAGAGATTCTGACTCTGGCAAGACTTACTGCCTATGCTTGCTATTGAAAAAAAATTGCTCATGTTGGTGAGCAGTAAGTGACAGAGTATCTGCAGGATTTGTGTGCAGGTGCCTTTGTGCATTTACAATTTTGTTTTCTTATTTAACAATAAAAATCAATCTATGCCAGCCACAGCGGATGCTGTAGCTCTAACCTGGGCACTTACCAAGTGTGATGCCATTTGGCCACTCAATGTTGTCAGTCACCAGCACTTGCCGTCCCATGCCGTTCAGGCCAGCTTTCTCAATCTTAGCTTTGTCTCCCCAGTCAGACCAGTACATGAACCTGAAAGAGATGCAAGGAAACAGTAAATTGGAGTCTAGTGGGAGAAATCTGCACTACTAGTCAGAGTAGGAGGTGCCCTGCTCTCTGATTATAGCCCCTCAGGCACTTCAGTTAATTCTGACGGGCACCTAGTGGAGCCATGTACTGTCCCACAAGTTACTCTGCCACAGAACTTGCACCAGAATGCAAAATCTCACTTTAGTAATCCCATGCAATCTATGTCCTGGTGTGTCTGCTAGGTATGGGGATGTCACTTCTCCAAGCAGCCCATACTCATGTCAGACAGACTACTTCATTTCTGAGCACGGCCTGTGTGCCATCGAACACCGACCTGACTGTTCCTTTCAGAACACAGACTATTTCATTTCCCAGCATGACCTGTGCGCCTGGACCAGCTCAGACCCATTGAACACATGACCTGACTGTTCCTTTCAGAACTTTCTCTAACACAGTGGCCTTGCAAAGAAGTAGCTGAACCACCTCAGCAGTCCCAGTTAAGTTCAATGGATCCATCTTAAAGGGCATCTGAAGTCTTCATGAGATGGGAACTACCCACAAGTTTGTAGGAGAGGCAGAAAGAAGACTGGAACATCTTTGTACATGAACGGAGTGTCTGTGGGCTTTACACCTACCTCCGTGTGGGATCGACAGCAATGGCTCTTGGCTCACTGAGGTCTCTGTTGAAAAGTGTCCTCCTCCTGCTTCCATCTGCGGTGGCCACTGAGATGGTCTTGTTTCCGGAATCTGTCCAGTAGATGTTTTTATGAACCCAGTCTATTGCCAGACCTTCAGGAGAGTTCAGCTGGCTGTCTATCAAAACCACCTGCTCGGCTGTGTCACTCGCTTTGTCAATGTAGGCACTGCAAAGACAGGACTGTCACTGGACTGACACGCAGCACAGAGCGGGCCGTGTACACGTGCGTGGGGTTGGACCTCAGACGGCTGAGTGCTGAGTAGCACCACTGCAACCCCCCGGAAAGAAAGTGCACATACGGCAGCATGACTGACACAGAAACCCTTATGGCTGCATGCTGCAACCTGCCACATTCTCCTGCAACCCGTTCTTATTTCCCTATATCTGCATGACAGGCGTTGCCAGAACAGGGAACTGTCATTTTATTTTCTACCTGCTTCCTCCTGTAACTGCCCAGTTCAGCAAAACATTTGATGTCGGGCATGCTAACATCAATAGCATCAATTAATGGGATTTATGGACATTAGATATATAATCTCCAGTGCTCCACTCAACAGAATTGAACTTAGCATGCAAATAAATGTGCTTAAATGTATTGCAGAAGTAGGACCTGTATAACTAATTATGATTCATAAAAGGAATTCATGGAGCTGTACTAATTTGGCAAGTGATCTCATTAGATACAAAGAAAATGGTCACTAAATATCAGTGGCATCCTCAAAATCTTTCAAAACGCTTATGTAAGGCAGCAAATGCCACATGGATGTTTCATAAATAACTCAATGTTGCTCCTACAAGCAACAAAGCTGATTCTGCTCTGTTGCCCCTGCACCAATATCAATCGCACTGAATGAACTGAAACTGGAGTTATTCTGAGTTTAAATCAGTACTTCTAAGAGCTTAGCCTGGCTCTTAAAATAACTTGGTACATCTTAAAAAAGCTACAAAACAGCAGAAAATTTCTGCCCCCCTGAACATTTGAAGCTGCAAGATGGTTTCTATTTCCCATTCACTGGCCATCCTGCCTTTGCTCATGGAATGGGAAGGTAACTCGTACGGGAGCTGAGCTCTCGAGTATCAGATTAGAGATTTAGAAATGAATGTCTAAAGCCAGGCATTCTTGACACTGGTTTATGGTCTGTGGCCCAGGCTGGAATGGCTATGCAGAGCCAGTCTGGATTAACAGCACACTACTGCATCTTCACTACAAGGACTGGGTTTGGTTTCTCTCTGACCCAACACCAAACGAATGGTGTCACTGGGGTTCTGCAGAGCATGTGACAATATTCCCCAAACTCTGTTATTTCAGTCTGATGAGCACCACATGTTCTAACTACACAACTGCAGGTCAGTTAATTCCTCCCCAGTGAAACAGCCATGTTCAATACTTCCCATCACCACTGCCGTGAGCTGCTGTGCTGTACCCTCAGTGTGACTCGCTGCACTGGTGGGGAAGCCGAGAGAGGCTCTTGTGGCTTTCAGAATGAGAGAGCTGAAATACAGGTGACATTTCAATTCTCCCAAGTAACTAAATACTGTAAAATATCTTCTGACACCCCAACGGGGACATCACCTCAATAGGAGAGGATGTGGAAAGGCAAGTGAGGTGAGCATTAAGAAAGATGTGATTTCTCGCCAGCAATTACCTGCTGTACCATAGTTTTCCCCTTGCAATAGCCTCTCACAACTATAGACTTCTTTTCCCCAGAGGACTCCTGCAGGTGGAGTCCCATTCTCTGCTGGAAGGACCTGGCAGCCTTTTGTTTAGAAGTCTTTGATATTAGTGATAGTAGCAGTATCTTAAACAGGAACATTAGTTGTAAGAAGTTATAATTGCACTGCATGCTCTGCAGAAAAGGTGGGACTTACAGCAAAGCCAATGCAAGCACGAGTAAGAAAGAGAAAAATTCTGCTGTTTGGAAAAAGAAAAAGGCTTGGTATAGCCACGTTCAGGGTACGAACACTGCCCCAGGGCATTCACTGTCAGAGCTGCAGAATGAGCAGTGTGTCTTGAATAATCCCCTGTGCACGAATACGAAGCCCTTACCCACCCCTGCCTGTGCCTACACAATCAGACACAGTGCAAGCAGATGGATTTCTCCTGAACCATCTCCCCACTTCGAGAGCCCACAGGCCCGCCCAGGGTACCCGCTGGACTACTTGCGTGCTGAATACTCAGCACAGCCTGGGCAAGTTTCCCTGCCGAGGGCATGGGANAGTAGAATGAGAATTACAGAGTGCGCATTGTGGTCAAATACTGTGAATTTAAATCCAGTCTACCAGAGACTACCATGGGCAGCTAGTATCTGCATTGCTACCTCCTTGCTCCCACCATTTGCCTCCTTTGTGCTTCAGATGCCAAGTTCTTTGTGGTTTCACATACGGCAAGCACACAGCAGCAGTCTCATGCAGCATCGCTTAGCAATATTATGATTCAGTAAGCAAGAGTCTGTGTAATTGCACAAATGCAGCAGGATCTACTACTGATGAAAAGCCTTCCTCTATGATCGCACTAGATAACTGCACAAACCCCTGATTTCTTTATCAGTTCCTAAAAAAAGCTTACAAAGTCTGGGCCACAACAGATAATCCGGTAAGGGAAGAAAAGCCCTCAGGTTCACCATACCCTGCGTTGTTCTCTGCAGACTGTCCTTAAGGGGCACAGATTGAAACATAGCTTTGGAGAGGTACCAAAACACACATCATCTTGTGCTCCTTACCTGTAGATTTTTCGGTAGAACAAATCGCACCAATATATTCTGTTTGTTGCCACCTCCACGTCCAGTGCCACGACATTCTTCAGCATGGGAATGATGCGAGAGTAGTCTCTTTTCACCAGGTCTATCTTACGGACCTCATGGCGATTGGTGAAGATCAGGTACGGACTCTTGCCTACCAAAGAAAATAAGCACATTTGTCATTTCAGCAGCTAACCCAAGAGCTGGATTCAGCTTTCATTTCTCAAAAGACAACAGAACTACCAGTCACTGGTATTTCTGCTTTGTAATGAAGCTTTACACCACACAAGAAGCAAGTGTAAATGGCTTCCAGAGGCAGAGCTATCAGATGGACATGGAGGACCACACCACTTCTGTGGCAGCACAGAAGGACCCTGTGCACACCATATAGAACCTGGGAAGAAAGAGACTACATGGATGTGCAGGATAACACTAGAGAAGCAATTCTGTATTGCAGGTAAATCACTCTTCGCCATGAGACCCACTATTTCCATTAAAGAAACCCCCAGCATGGCTAATGCTGAGTCTTGCACAGTTCAACTTACTGTCCCTCTGACATTAACATTCATTTTTGCAATAATATCGAGTAAACTGCTGCTGTTCACGTTGGTATTCGCATAAGAGGCTGGGAGAGTGGAGAGGTGGTTAACTTGCCGTGCTTTACCTGAGATGTTTTCTTCCTTTAATACTACCTACCACTGAGTGGTTTCTCTACACTGTTTTTAATAACACCAGTCAAGAGACTTTCTTGTCAGGTTTCAGCTGCAAACAGCCAACTAGTGACTGTAATCTTGCTCTGTACAGTTAAAATATTCTGATCTGCATGATCAGTAGTTCTTGCCTAGAGATGCATCTGCTATTGCTGCAGCAGTTCTGTGCTACTTGAAATGGAATGTCTTCCCTTGCTTGCTTTGCTAGTTTCCTTTTGTTTCTGTTCCCCTAGCCTCAAGCCCTGCAAGCATGTTTTCTTATCAGAGTTGTGATGTTGAGCAAGCAGAGTTTAAGTGCCTGTGGCATTGTCTTACCTACAGCTTTGCAGTTCTTGGACAGGGTGTCCATCTCGTATCCCTCGTAGCACTCGCATTTGTAGTCCCCCTTGTAATTAATGCAGATCTGGCTACAAGCGTCTGGATTCTCACATTCATCTATGTCTGAAAGGAGTGTTTGAAACCCATCAATAACTTGAAATCAAACCATCTGTGATGGAGCAATGCTGAAGTGAATATAATTACATCTCTGTATGGTGAAACACAAGGGACTGCTGTTTGCATGTAAATTACCTCCACACGTTTTTTTATCCAGAAGCTTGTATCCGGGCGGGCATTCACATTCATAACTGATTTTCAAGTCTTTGCATATGTGTGAGCAACCACCGTTGTTCATAGAGCATTCATTAATACCTGGAAGGGATATACAGATTATCTATGACAAAGAAGGGATTTTAGCTGTGAGACCGAATAAAATTAAGAGAGGTCCTCAGAAATTTTCCCATATCTATCAGCTTTTGGTAGCCAGGAGCTGGCCCCACAGAGCATATGAGTGACTTCACAGATAGAAGCCACCACCACATCACTTTCTTGCTCTTTGTTATTCGAAACCAATGCTGCAGGATCATTTGGACTGAAAGCTAGTGGCTAAATGAACAGGGAGCCCTGGAGATACAGCGTATGCAAATCTCTGCATCTCATCCCATCAGAGAGCTGCTGCTTTGAGCATGTTCTGCCACATCTGAGAAACTTCCAAGGGACCTAAGGGCTCTCTCCAGGAGACTCAATCTTCCCCATGCGCTGCTTCATGTTGACTTTTCTGAACAGTCTCTCTGAGTTTTAATAATTCATGCTGGGGGAGTTTCGTGTCCCAGGGGCCAGCTATTTTGAAATACTGTACTATCTTCCCATCTAGCTCCAAGGAATGATCTATGTGAAAATTCCAGAAAACACCAATCTGGCAGATATATTCCATTAGCACTGGGATAGAGTCCTCCCACAAACACCTCCCACACGACGCTGCTGGAAGCCTGCAGCAGCCCAAGTGTGCCATTTGTGAAGCAAGAGCCCCCATCCTCTCCTGGGTCCCTGTCTAATCCAAGGCCACCTCTCTGATCCTGCTTTCAAGTGCTGAAATGAAAAACAGACCAAACGGATCCTTGTAGCTAGAACTGAAAGAGAGGTTGAGGAAAGCTGGTTTCCTGTCAAAAATAACATTTCTTGTTGTAATTAACCTACACAAGGTGAAGAGAAAGTCCTTTCCCTAAGTAAGACTGCTGAACAGAAGCTGTGGGGTTTCAGGGATAGTGAGCTCACTAGAACAAGCAAAACTGATTTGCTTCAATCTAAAATGCAATTTAAAGGCAAATTTTTCATTTATTTTTTTCTCCTTGCTTCCTTGCACACTGCAGGTGAGCAGTACAGCAGAGCCACTAAACCAGTGGTCTTGGAAGAAAATGAAAACAACCACAAGCCAATTAAGTAAGTAGGACCAAGCCAGAAGGAACCCATCTCAGCTCTGGGATGCTTTCACCTTTCTGTCAGAGACACACACATACAGGTATCAATACATTATTAACAGAGCAAGTTCACTAGGCTCCAAGAAGGTGTCCACAGAGTCACACCATGTGTTGTCACTGTTCAATTATGTTTAAGGGATACCACCTATTCCTACACTTGCCTAGGCCTCTAGGAAATTAGGTCATAAACATGTACAACTGCTCTCTGCAAAATACTGCAAAGGCTGTTTTGACTAACAAGCAAACCCTCGCTCAGATGATTCCCATGGTTTCAGAGGTGCTTTGTGGAATGGACTCAGAGACTGTACATCAAGTGCTGGTTCACTTGCTGCATTTCTCAATGGGAGCTGAGGAGGAGCCAGGTAGCAACATCAGCCTGTTCTCTTTCTGCTGGGCAGCTGCTGCCCATTAGCCAAACTTCAGCAGTACCTTCACTGCCTGCCTAAAACATGACAGGTGATATTCTGTCTTCTGCTGTGCTTTTTTTGGGGAATCTCAGAGGGCACAGCAGTGCCTAGCAAACAGCCAGACAGGCACACCATGTTGAGGAGCATGTCCTGCATGTCATGTGTGGTTTACTTGTGTGTGGGTGTTACATTCACAACAATCCATATCATTCTGCACTCTTAAAAAGTCCTTTGGGGGCTATTCTCTGTTCAGCTTCCTAACTCAAATTACGTTTCACTGTCAGCCTGGGACTGCACCAAGTCAGCCATGGAACCACTGTAAAGTTGAGGACCAGGCCCAGCTGTGCCCACTCTCCTAAGACAAACTGGGCTGCCAGCTTTACTGGGAGACCTTCACAGACAGGCAAGTTGCAACACCCACTCAGAAAGACAGGGAGATGTGGATTAGCATGGAAGAAAGTGAGGGCATACTGAAAGCATAAGGCAAGAGTGTCTTCACGAGGCATGCACACACACTTTGTCTGACACAGAGGAGAGACTGACCGTTCTTCCTGAACGTGAGTTATTTAAGTGGCAGGCACTGAGCTCCATGCTACTGGTGCTCCATGTCCTGGAAGGGATGCCTGTCTGAGACATTTCTGCACTGTGGAGGAAACCAAATGTGTTTGAGTAATGCTCCAGACTGGGGCTAGTGCCCACAATACCTGGTGGGAAAAGAGAGAAGGGCTGCCCTGGGGAGAGTGGCACAGCTCCCTGGACCAGGCTTTCCGCTCTGCTGACTCTGACAGGCCTGATGCAGACCTGGCTCTTGCGGCTTGTGCGTTCTCACCAGCCCAGAGCTGGCAGGATGCTGCAGAGAGCAACCTGCTGTCATTTCTAAGGGAAGCAGCAACAACATGTAAAACCCTGAAATGGCTGAAGTAATCTCTCAGTGATTGTTGCCACTCTATGTGTTTTCACCTTCAAAGCACGTTCCCAGTGCTAAATTTTTATGATGTTATGATCACTTCATGATTCAAACATAATTCAGGCAATGAGGCTAAATAAACTGGTCTGTGCTGTGGAGGACACCAGTATCTGGGGAGAGGGGGAATTCCTGGTTCCTAGTTCCGTGCTCAGCTCATATATCCCTCCAAGAATAAAAGCTGAGCTGAGAAGGGCACAGTTCAAACTTACAGATGATCAGACAAGGCTACTAATTATATTCATATGCAGAGTGATGAGAGAATAAAGGAAAGGAAAGAGAAGCAGAGTGAGAAATAGCATTAGCAGCTACATGTGGTTACACTCAAAGCTGTGAGCACCAGATGGAGGAGAGGGGAAACAGTTACAACAGGAGCAACACGTAGAAGGCAAGTACCGTACCACATTCTTTCAGAGGCTCGTCAGACCAGTCCCTGCAGTCTCTATGTGAATCGCACACTTTGCCTCCGTCAATGCACTCTCCACTCTTACACTGAAACTTGCTGGGACTTTCACATGCTGACTCTGTCATGTCAGGCAAGAGAGGAAAGCAACTAAGTTAGACAAGGCTCATGACAACAAAAAGCCTGACATAAAGCTTCAAGAGGGTGTCATTAGCAGAAATAGGATGGGATTAAGCAAATGAACATTAAGCCTGAGTATCATGCAAGGAACTTTTCAAATAATGCAGTCTGCCTGGTCAGCACAATCATCTCTCCCAAGCAACCCCACTGCTGGACCGGCTTGAAACTCTGCACTGAAGCAGCCTGCCATGGCCCAGAGGAGCAGAACAGGCCTCTGCCCTTTCTAGTGGCCACTCAGCTCTTGCAGGCTTCTACCATGGAGCATGAGGAATGCAGAGCTGTCTGTACACACCTTGGATGCAGCCTGCCTCATCGCTGTTGTCAGGACAGTCGTACACCTTGTCACACTGCTTTGCTCCATGGATACAGGTCCCATCACCACACTGGAATTCATCCGGCTGGCAGGTTACCAGAGCTTTAAGACAACACATTCAAGCATTAGCCACAAAGGACCTGAATCTTCTGTGCAGTCCCTTTTAGCCACATACCACTGGCACTGCTGGAGTTTCGCACCCTCTGTCAGCAAATGGCACAGTGCTCTGGCTGCTTCCACCAAAGCAACAGTGGCAGCAGCTGCCTCAGCCACTGTGCTCCTGTGTCCTGTGGCATCCCAGATCACCGTCTATGCCCTTGGGAAAAGCACCTCAAACCTCATATGAGCAGAATTATCTAAAACAGAATTTGTGTAGGCAGTGAAGCTTCTCAGATGAGACACAAGAAAGCAAGCAGGCAGCGAAACGATCAGCAGTGGAGCCCCTCTGAGGTCTTCAGTCTATGTGGGAGGCCAGGCTGCTTTCCAATTAGGTGTGCAGAGTGGCACTGGGTAGGCAAAGGCAACTGTTTCCCAGCTCTCCTTCCTTCAGAAAAATATATTTTCAGATACATTTCAAAACATGTCCATGCTGAGGGCATGGGCAAGACACATGTATTGACTCTCTCTGCTAAAGCCAGTGTGGTCACAGCAGGGAGAAACTAGCGATACAGACATGATCGTTGGGTTACTAAATGCCCATGAACTAACAGCCCACAGGAAGACAGAAGAGCTCCACTGCACTGTGGCTTGGTGTTTCTTGGGATTACAGGCCAAAAACATCTCCACAGTGTCAGGCCAGGTTTCAAGCCTGAAGCTCATTTGCCCAGGTCAAATTATTAAAGACTCAGATCTGATGAACAGCAAAGGTGGGGGTAAAGATAAGCCAGCTGCACTGCCCATACGAAAAGCAGTCATGTTTCCCTCGCCAAGGCTACATCGAGCGAGAGGCCTCCCTAGCTGGGACCAGCCTTGTGCTGACAAAGGGCACAGGCACTGGGCTGCAGCCTGTATTCACTGGCGATACAGGCTTCTCATTCCTGGGAGATGTTGTACAGCTTACTGCTGAGGGGACCGTCTTAGAGGTGTTTTCTCAAAATCCTATTAAGACAGCACACCCTGGAGAGCTCTTGATTCTAGCCTTTCCATCTTGCTGATTGCATCCTGGTATCATACAACACAAAATCACTGCCTCTGAATAGCAAGAGGACGTCAGCACTGATGTTACTACATGGGAGATGAGAGCTATGTGGCAGACCTTCCCTGACAATTTGAAAATGGTTCTAATATAAAAATTACTACTTTCAGATGACCCAGGAAGAGCCACAGACATGAAGTGAGTTAGTATCGATACCTAAAAGTATTAGTTGCACAAAGGCTCAGCATTACTGGTGATGGCATCCCACAGGATGCAGGATCCAGATCCATGGCTGGTTCCTTGGACTTAGCGCTAGTGCATCTTCAGCTGGTGAAGGGCACAAGAGACAGGAAAAGCCACAACTGCAGGGCTGGTGGGGGAAGGGGGAAATCTTGCCTTTAGCAATACACAGTATTCACATGAGGAAAGTTTGGAAATAGCACTGCTCCTCAGAGAGGAAAGCCGTGTGCACTATATTCATAAAAAGCAACAAAGTCAGAAAAAAATCCCAAGCAATAAACTTAGCTACGGGACCAGCCGTGTCACCACATTTCAGCCAATAAACCTAGGCACAGAAATGGGAAACCTCAGTGGGACATCTGGAACAGCAGCTTCAAAACTAAACATGCAGGAACTGCTGCTTCAAACGGAGAAAAATGAAGGAGAAGAAGACAGAAAGCTGTGGTCTGGGAGAATCACAGACCACCGATCTGGAAGTGGCTCTGAGAGCTCCTGCAGGGAGGCAGAGTTGCTTCTGTTTGAACCCTTCCTGCCATGTACAACCACCTGCCTGGAGAAGCCCTGACGATGGAGAGACCACCTTCCCCCCAGGCAATCCTGACCTCTTCCAGGCTAAACACTGGCCATTGCAAACCTTCTCCTACTGTCTACCAGAAAAATCCCTTGCTGCAATTATTTCTTGTCTTCACCCCCAACATGAAAAACAGTTTACTTCACCTTTTCTGTAGGAACTACCATATGTGGAGACAGGAAAGGACTGTCCTCCATTTCTGACTATAAGTATTAATGCCCCCAAAACCAGTAATACATCATTAAAGCCAACAGGGGTCTTGTTTTCCTAGAGCAGAAACAGGTCTCCAGTTTATCAAATAAATCTGCTTTACAACAGCTACAGATTTGGAAGGCAGCCATGACAAAACCTACTAATTGTCCTCAATTGTAACCTTCACAGCTCTTCTAAAAAGCAGTTATAGCTAGATGCTAAGAATAGAAAGGTTTCTAATCCTAAAACTAATAGAAATGAAGGAGAATTTTGCAGGAACTGAAAAGACAATGTTGCACAAGCACCACAAGACAGAGAAAAATGACAGCACAACCCTTAGCTTAGTTGCTACAGGAACTACAAAACGCAGGTGTGGGACTGTACAACATCATTGCACAAATCTTTTGCTTCAAGAGAGAGAAATTTGGAGACCTGGCTTGGTTTCCTGGCTCACTTCAAACTCCAGCACAGCTGTGGAAGTTCAGACCTTTGAGAAATAGCCACTGACCCTCTTAAGAGACATTTAAAAAGAGCAGATACAGTAACAACTCTTACTGATCACAAAGATAATTAAAATGCATATACTGCGTTTCTATTTTTTCAGTGTGCGTTTTTCAGTAGGAAGAGAGATAATGCTGTATTTATACCTGGCCTGGAGAGCATAAGTTTGAGGGGAGAGGGCCAGGAACTTTGTTATCCTGAAGCCGGGACACAAACCCATCTCGGCAGCACTGGCAGAGCCGACAGCAGGTTGCCATCAGGGCCATTCCCAAAGCAAAGCAACATCCCAAGGACAGGGAAGAACTGTGCTGTTTATTTGCACAAGATGTTCAGAAAACTGCTGTGCTATTTTGGAGGGTTTAAATCAGTGAAATCTTGGCAGTTTTATAGCCATCTCCCCTGTTCCGCAAATCAAATACGAAACAATTTACCAAAGCCCTGCTAAATTAACAGACGCACTCAAACAGAAACACTTCCCATTTGCAAATACTGGGCACAAAGCTGTATTGCTTGAATTCAGCAGCAATATTCCAAATGCCAAGTCTGAGCCTTTGTTTCTTCTGTCTTCTTCTGTTTCCCTTCCCACCTTGCCCCCCCTAAATGAACTTAATCTCAAGAAAACCCCAGCATTTGCAAAATGAATCAATCCTATTTTACAGATGGGGAGAGAGAGGCACAAAAGTGTGAGGTCAGGTCCCAAGTGATCTGTTTTCTAACTGACAGTTGTAGGCATTATTTATTTTCCCTCCTGGATGCTGTAATGTGAGTTGCAAAGGACCTTTTAAAATATAACCATTCCAGATTTGGAGACTAATTAACCTAATGTTCATTTTATAAATATATATACATATTTGAATATATATGCTATGGAAAAAAACAACCACTCAGTGTTCTCACACAGCTTTCCTGAAATGATTAATTCCCTCCTATTTATTTTCTGTCTTGCTGCCAAAACCTGTTCACCAGTTGTCACCCTTTATTTCTGCTTTATTTGTTTATCACCCCAAAATGATTATAACAAACGACTGGTGATAGCCTCATGACATTTTTCTTTAAAGCATTAGCTCCCATCCCTCTATTTTATACATTGCAAACCTCATACAATTCCCACTTGCAAGAGAAGACATAGTGCTGATATCTGCAGTTTTAATCAAGTCAAACCTAGTTGTACTTGTGCCATTCCTGTTGCTAAGGGGACGGAGCAGTGTCATGCACCTGTAACTCCCTGCGTGCCGTGCGATACTGATCTCAAAAGGAGAATTTCTGGAGAGGAAAAACAATGATAAAGGTCAATCCCTAAATGCTTCAGTCCAACAGATGAACAGTGATGCTGAGTTTCCAGAGCTCTCAAATGTCACTTTCTTACTGCAGGCATGTGCACCCAAGCAGCAGCTGCATTTAGGATGAGGAAACAACATCATTTTTGACTCTGACCCAGTCGACCCATCAGCTACACGAGCGCTCAGTGCCACAAGTCCTCTCCTGGCTACTACCTTACTCCCCTCCCTGCAGTGTAAACAGCAGCAAGCGTACACACCTCTGTGGCAATGGGGTGGCTCCTAGTTTGCACAGGTGTAAAGGGCAGAACCAGGCACTCTGATAGAGCAGCACCGCGGTAGCTAAAACACGGGGCTTTGAATCCCACTGTTTCCTGACCCGTAGGACTCAAAGAAGCAGAAGCAGCTCATGTGCTTGTTACTCCTAGGTAGATAATCTGTACTTTGTGCTGTACTGAGACTTATTGGAAAAAACCCTTGGGGTGCTAAACCTCTGCTAGTCAGAGATATAATCGCCTCAAGTCACTCCTGCCACATTTCCTCCTTCCTCCACTGGTTGTCAGCACTGTGCTGTGCTGCAGTGGTGTCCAGCTGCGTCCTCTGCCCCAGGGAGGCTGCCCGTGGTGTATCTGGAGGTGATACTTGGTGAAGCTGCTCTGTAGCTGAGGGATGCTGTCAGAGCCATGCTCCTTTTGGGCCTCACCTGTCTGCAGTTTGAGCTCAGCTGAATATTGCTGGTGCCTGTCAGATCAAGGAAAGAAGCTGGGGAACAGATGCTCCCTCTGCCTCAGCAAGGTACATGGGCACAGTCCCGCTCCTCTCACCCAGCAGAGTGTCAAAGTAAACAGGGCATGTAAAAGACTTAAAAAAATTCCTTTCAAGTTGAACAACAGGGGTTGAAATTTTAGAGACATTTCATCTGGAAGCGCTACCTGTAAGCTGCTACCCTCTTTCATCACTTGGAAGCAGAAGGGAGCTCACCTTTCCCTCTCCTGAGTTGTCTAAGCTCAGCCATCCTGCCAGGTTGCCATCACTGCAGGGAATGCAACCTACAGGACAGAGAATCTCTTGCACCAGACACCGGTTCTTCACCTGTATTTGTAACGTGGGCTTAGCCACAGCCTTCTGATTCAGAGGGGACACAAGTACAGGATTGAGTACAGGAGGTCTCAGAATAAAAATAGGCACCAAACAACACAGGCTGTCCCAGGCATTGCTGAACATCTCCACCAGACATGCTCCTGCCTGGCTTTCTTAAAAATGCACTGAAACAGATGCCAGGAACCAACTTTGTCGCCCGACTTCACTCTGCCTGCGATGCTTCAGACCCTGGGAGCACTGCCTGGGCACCTGCTGCCCAAGAGCTCTGTCAGCTCCTGTATCACCTTGGAGATGAAGGAAAAGACATCCTACCCAATCCACCCCTACTCGGAAGGGGGCTGACAGTGATGATATCCTTATACCTACAAGTCAACACTGCTCTCTTCCTAACAAGACATATTTGGCTTCTCCTACTCTGCTCTCATCCCTCTTTTAAGAGAGTCCTTGGCCCTTTTAAAGGCACAGCAGCTCCAGGGCTACCTGTGGCTCATCCCCCTGCTCTCCTGCAGCGTAAACAGTGGTGTCCAGCACTTACCCAATCCTCCTCTTCTTGCTAAAGAAGCCACTGAATTTACATGTGCCTCTCTCTGCCTGGGAGAGAGTCCGATCCCCTGCTCCTTGAAGGGCATTTCCACACAGCTGCTCACCAGTCCAGACTCAGTGTTGTCATGGGTATGAAAAGACAGTGCTGGCTACAGTGGTAAATTTTCTTAGGTACCTTTGTAAAAATGTCTGGTTTCTGCAGCTGGTTAGTGCCTTTCTCCCCAGAGGTGGCCTAATGTCAGAGCTGTTAACTATACACAGCTATGTAAATATTTTATTTCATTTCAATCTTATGATTATGAATATTTTAGCAAAACATTTTGCTCTTATTGTCTTTCTCTCTCTCTCCCTCCTCAGCTAAGTGACCAGCTTGAACAGTTTAGTGGCTAAAAATGGATGAAACATTCAAAATACCAAGCACACCAACACCACCATGTTAAATGCATAAAACTAGCTGAAAAGAAATCCATTATTTATTAGCTCTGTGCCTTTATCAAGCCAAGCTCAAAGTGCATTTCAAACTGGATTCTTCAGAGGTGCTGCTCTTGACTGCCTTGTTCAGTATACTCTAACTTCAAAGGCAGAAAATTAATTATTTTTTTCTGCTGATCATATATTCCCTTTAGCATTGAAGCTTCTAACCTCCAGGTTGTGACTCCACCATGCAGCCTGAGGGCTTTGAACATTTTTCCCATTTTCCATTCCTTGTCTTTCTAGTGAAACAGATCTCATCAGAGGCACGGTACCATCCAACAACTCTTGCACCTCCTCTCTGAATCCTCAAGGAAAAATCATAAAAGGAGTCTGGAATATACCTGACCTTGCTGGGTTGGGCACCCAGCCATGCCATTTGGGAAACAAACACTTCTTGTCAGGCGCACAGGTGCTGCACAGACATCAAAGACTCGCCCTAAAACACAGCCCGCAGCAGCCTTCTGGCCCCTCTCCCCCCAGAAGGAGAGCCCTCACCCTTGCACTGCCCCTGCAGACACTCACGGCAATCCTGCTCATCAGACTTGTCCTTGCAGTCTTCGTCCCCGTCACACTTCCAGTTCAGGTGGATGCATTCACCATTGCCGCACTGGAACTCATGAGCCGCGCAGGTGTTGAGGGCCTTGGCATTGTAGCCACATTTCTCTATGGACTCATCTGACTGATCCTCACAGTCCGGCTGGTTATCACAGACCCNGAGGAGGGCGAGGGCACAAAAGCATTACCTTGGCTGTCCTAACCCAAAACATTTTTCCCAATGGTAAACTACATGGCAAGAAGCAGGTGGAGACACAGTGGTTTTCTCACCACTGCGCCAGAGGATGCAACCTCTATGGGCCATGGGCAGCCCTAAAGAAGAAGGGGCAGCAGGGCTGTGAGAACTGCAGGTAGGAAAAGCGGGGGGCCAGCTGCTGCTCGTGTTTGGGCAAGAGCAGCCAGGCAAGGCCTGGTGCACGGGGTGACAGCATGGAAAGAGCAGGGAGATTGCAGTGCATGCTGGAGGTGCTGGCACAAGCTGGGGGACTCGCACAGCGCTTTGCTTTGCTCCGCACTGACATTACCAGCTTTCCTGACTTTCACAAGCANTTCGTTATCTTGTCTGGGTGCCATAAAACTTCTTATCTTTGCATTCAGTGAGAGTCTGTTTTTCTTAACATAACTGGTTACATTAATCACTAGACTAGGCACTCATTATGGGGTTAACTCTTAAAGTGTTAGTTGTGAGTTCCCTCTATCACAAGCATCAATTTAGCTGCAATCTGCCAGTAAGGCCCTTTACAACACACTGAATGCCTTCCCTGGAAATCACAACTCAACATTAACATACAAATGAGGCGTTTGTCAGATCGGAAGCTGAGTGGAGTACTCTCCTCTGCAAGTCTAATGGACAGCTAAACCAGAGAAGCCTGCTCAAATGAAGCTTTCAGGTACTCCAACAATATGCAGTTCACGGTCCCTTGATTTCATCAAGGTGTGGAAGAATCAAAATTCAGGAAGAAATTCTCCATAAGCACTTTTAAGTAGTTACTTTAAAAAGAATTCTGCTTCTGCAGTTTCAGGTATCTACAGGAAACTAAAGGCTTTAATAAATTACAAGTACAATAAATATATATGAATAAATTACTTTTTTTTTTTAATTGCCCTTGGGAGTCTTCTTGTCTTCAGAAGCAGAACTATTTACTGTCAGATCTCCAGAGCCGCTACGACAAACCACACAGTTCAAAGGGTACCGATCACTGCAATGGCAAGTGCATCTGGAAAGCAGCAGAATTTCTGTAAAGGAGTTGTCATATCCCAGCTTTCAGCCAACCAGGAACACAGTGGTATTCTATCAAAATATGATGCCTGTTCTATACCTGGGAATGAAACTCTATTTATCTAGCAATTAAGAATATGTTCACTTGTACACAGATACTTATTTACATTGTAGCTTGCAAACTTGCTGGGCTCTATCTGTTAACCTAAGCAGCCTGCAGTTTTACATTAGTGTGACAATATACATCTTCCCCCCGGACCTGTGCTCTGTGCCATTTAGTCCTGGGTTTCCCAGATGTTACTCTGTCTACCGGAGTAACAATCTGCCAAATTAGAAGAAAAAGAGGTTTGCATTTCTTGGTACAATACTACCACGCACTGGCTACAACCCAAGCTCCCTCCAACAGGGATAAACGTCAACAAGAAATCTCAGTTGCACACTCCTCTGTGCCCAACTTGACATCAACAATTAAATGCAACAGAGCGTGGTCACTGAAGGAGCACCTAGTGTTAGACAGCAAAGTATAGTCTGGTCCAGGCAGGTTACTCAAGTTCCTTCTGTACTAGGTAGAGTATTTTGGATATAGAGAGATGCCCTCAACAGGAAACTCCTGCCACCTGCCTTGGGATAAGAACTCTCCCTAGGAGCGGCTAATGTTCCTGCTCTCCCAACAGAGGGAATTGAGATCAGACAACTAATATGTGATGAATACCTCTCAAAAGGACCTGAAATACAAGCAGGCTGGTGGAGAAGCATCTAAAAAACTTTTGCATGGCAGAATTGAGACTATTTAAATGTTCTGGTTTTTATCAAAATTCTGCTCTTTTTCTCCATTGAGCATAATTTTCTAACCTTATCCCAATAACTAGAATTAATCTATTAACCCTACTGATAAGTACACAGCTGTATAACCTAACACTCTCATCAGATGATGCATAATATGGAACTGCCAAGTAGGGAACAGTTGTAATCTTACCAATTTATTTAAAAAAGGAAGTGAGAAACAGGAATATTTCTAGGGCTCTGTACATTTTCTGTAACAGATCAAGGCTGAGACGAAATTGCTTTTCTGGCATTATTTTGATGAAACTCAGAAACAGAGCAGTGAGCAAAATTTTGCATAGTCCTTTGATGCCTAATTTTTGGGCAAGGTCGTAATGAAATGCACACTCCAAATGTGCATTAATTTCCTTTCTCCCAACTGTAATGAGCCCATCGTTTTTTCCCTTGTTGTTTCCCTGGTCCCACCTCCACCTCTCCTGTCTGTAGGCATTCCTTTTCAGAAATCTGCTGCATTGGCAAATTAGTGACTGACAAACATATGTGTGGGATCCAGACAATGCAAGTTTGTGAAAAGCTCCTCTGCACCTACTAATCCCAGTACAGATATAAAATTACTGATAATCGCAGCCAGAAAATAGCAGCAGTTCAGCTTTTGTAACCTCTCATGAGGACTTTCTCAGTTAAGCTTGTGAATTACTAGCTAGAAAAATCACGTGGTCATGATTATTTTATTTCTTTTTAAAAATTAAATTTAGTGTGATGACAGCACTAGAGAATACAAGTTCTCCCTCCGCTGAACATGCACAGCAGTCTGGCTGTTGCTAACTCCCCCTTCCCGCCACCGCAGCCCTCAGGTGGGATCAATGTGCAACTTACTCGAGCAGCTAAAGCCAGGGGCAGCAGCACCAGCACCGACGGGACATCACTGGCACTGGGACAAGAGCAGCTCTTTGCGCTCAGGTCTTCCTGCCTGCAATTACAGCAGCCATACGCTGCTGGGGCAACCAGTAAGACCGATGGGCTGCTACCACTGGGCCATGACAAGGAGGCCACTGGACAACCAGCACAGCTGTCAGGGGCCACTGCAGTGCGTGCACTGGCAGCCAGTGGCAGTGCCAAATAGTGGCCCCTCACTACAGAAGGCTGCTCAAAGCACCTCCTGGTGAACTCAAGAAACAAAAATGCCCTTTTCTTCATTTACAGACCTAATGACCATCTTCAGACCAGCTCAAATGGGACAGTTCCTTCTGGGTCACACATGCTTCCAGCAGAGGCCTCCATCTCCATGTGCAGCTGGCTCTCCTGATGGCCACGGGAAGGCAGATAATGTCCCAATTCCTCTCACCCTTCCATTATCCTCTCTGACAGCTAAAATCTGTGGGGCATGCCAGGATAAAGCAAAGTCTGCAGCTTCCAGCCACTCAGGGACTTGCTCTGGCACAAGCAGGCAAGAGAGGAGAAAAGCTGCTTACAATGCCCCTGTACCTAGGCAAGAGCCAGCACAATCGTGCTCATCAGGATCCCTGCTGCACGGCTTGGTGCTGGTTTGAAGAATCTAATAAAAAGCAGCACAACAAATTATCTTTCGTAGCACCTGGAGAGATTAGGATGGGGAAGTAAAGTCCCAGGGACAGTTTACTTCACATCTCCTTTCATAAATCTGTCAGCGTACCTTGGTACTCCCATCACTACAGCATTTCGCTGCCTTCAGAGCATTTCAGTAGAAAATGTGTGAATAGCAATCAAATGATCACTGGGGTATTTCTTCTTCGACTTGAGCAATTTGTTTGCGTTCTCTGATTTTGCTGCCTGTCCTATTGTAAGCTTTTTTGTGCAAAACAAAAGAAACAAATATTAGCTTGTTTTCCCTAGTGCCAAAGAAATTAATAAAAGTCGTACTCTAAGGTGCAAAACCTACTTCAAATACAAAGTTATCCCAGTAGAAATCCTGGAAATGCTTGTCAGGAAGAAGTGTTTAACCAACAGGCTTCAAAGCAGTATACAAGAATAATTACAAAAGCAGATTTGTAGGGTACTGTAATCCGTTAGGGTTCTTCACAGTTTTAGGAAGCAAAATATCACATCTAAATGATACCATACATGTGCTTTGGCCTATAGACAATATATACCAGAGGTGTTCTGCATTAATTTCTGCCTTGAACTATATGCCAAAACATAGAGCACAACTGTCAGTTTTTGCCTCACAGTTTCCAGCTGCAATCTTGTTACATCTCTTGAGGAGAGTGGAGCAGAAGCAGACTGTGGAGGGGGGACACCAAGAAAAAAAAAGGGGGGCGATATTGCAGTTGTGGAGTTGGCGTTTCAGAACTGGCTGGTTCTCTTTTGCCTGAAGCCAGGATTTAACCAGAGGTTTAGCGAGCAGTCTGATGCAGCAGGGACAATCTTAGCTCAGGCACTGCACCAAAAAATTAAGATAATTCTACCACATGCTTTTTAAGTGCTTATAGAGAAAAGT
>VWYH01009800.1:0-21567 GCA_013399365.1 Pampusana beccarii
TAATAAAATAATAAATAATAAAACAATAAAAACGTAAAGAGTTCTTGACAAAAACTCATCCTGACACCAATGCCAGCTGGTCAAATACCGTGCACTCTCCTCAATGTTCGTTTTCTTACTACAGTACCGTTCCCATTCCATTAATAAATATAACAGAAAATAACCAAAATATTCATATTTCCATTGAAACAGCTGTATGTAAGTTATTTTAAGGACTACTTAATAACACAAAACAAATTATTTTCAATTAAGACTCCTGAAGGACGCAAAAGTTTACTAAAATACCTACATCCCTCTTTACTACTTTTCCAAAATAGTGAACAGTGGAAAAGGATTACCATGTTTTCAGGATAAAATCACCCCTCAGATAAAACACTAAATGACACACACTCTAAACTTATTAATGTGGATACAAAATGTTTACCAATATTTAAAGTATGCTGCAGAAAAAGTTAATGGCGTAAGGAAATCTATAATGAATTTGTAAAGTTACAAACATTTTGTCTTAGACTAAGGAGATTGCAAAGTGCACCAGTTAGGGATGTGGGTTTTTTTCTTCCTAACTAGTGACCAAAATGGCTTTTAATATGATGTTGTGCAACAGGGTGGTTCTTGGGTAACAGCTTTTACCTTACAGGCCGGTATTTCACAGTTAAACCCAGACAGCAACAACACAGTGATAAACACAAGATGCTTTGTCAGATGCCCTAACAATCTCTCTCTTGGTTAAGAGCTGAAAACGTTAAGTTTCATTTCAGCTAACTGTGATCTTGATCCTTTATGAGAAAAATACACTTAAAACTTTTATTTCAGAGATATCAAAGTTACAGAAATATAACTGAGGTCCTACTGGTTTAAATAATGCCTGTGATTCAGAAGGCTCACTGGAGTCACAACATAACATTTTATGCCATGTAACCCCACAATCACTACACAATCTGTAAGCAGAGCACTACAGCCTCTCTGTTGAAATAAAAAGTATTTTTTCAGTATTTAACATCTAAGACAGAATAACTTCAGCATATAATTTTATTTTTTAAATGCATTCTAAACAAAGGTTTACTTTAAGTAGTCCAAAAGGCAAAAATTTCATGAAATAAAAATCAATGCTATCTAATTTCAGGGGAAGCACTCATGATTTTGTAGTTCCACAGATATAAAGTTGCTTCAAAGGAAATAAGAATAATTTCCAATTATACATTATTTTTTACACCTCTAACACACATGTGATCACAGAACGTTCTATCAGACTTCCACATCAATGTTTTATGTTATGATAAACAGTAGGCAAAGCGCACTATAGTCCTTGAATCAATCCAGTTTTATTCTCACATAAATGCTTTTGATTGTAAAATACTTTATTCAGATAATGCACAGGAGAAATATAGATATGTCTAAGAGCTAATATTTGGTGCATGGAAAAGAAAGCTAAACAAGGATTAAAAATAAGACTACAATAAAAATGTTGCTATTTAACATTGTAATAATAAACAGACTTGAACTGGAAAAAGTTTTAACAGGAAAAATATAAAATTATCATGCTGCAAGTGAGGGAAAATGTCACATCACAGATACACATTGAAGGTGTTTCTCTATAAAATGATTCTTTTCCTCAGTATATTAAGAAATAAAGTCTTACTTTCTTTAAGAAAAGACAGAAGTCAAGTTTACCTCCCAAAATGTCTTTTCAGTGGTAGTCTCCCGACATCTTGGATAAAAGCAATCTGAGCTAAGAACAAAGAATCACCAGTATCATATTGGGTAGATCATAATGCACATACAATTAAACATACCAAAACCCAAATATTTCATAAGTTTAGTCAAGTATACCTGTATTATAATTTGCAATACTTTGTATACCAAAACACTGTGCACGTTTATGTATTTTTTTTTCCAAACTGTTTGCCACATTACCATACCACATATACAGATTCCCTACACATAAAAAATAAAAATGAAAAAAATAAACCACACAAACCTGACATTCATCAACTGTGTATTATAACATAGAGTTATTATTCCATAGCCTACAAAATTAATTTGTCCTGATGTGAAGGTCTTGGTTAAGACATAAACCCTTTTATTAGAAGTAATTAACAGAGCACAAGTACAGCTTTGTAAACAGTAATTTTTGGATGATGTACAATTCAAAGTTAATTTTTCCTTATGAACTGTCTGCTATCGGATTAGGTCAGGTTACATATTTTTAAAATGCATGGCAAACCTGGATTTTTATTTATCTGGGAAAGGCTTTTTAAAGCCTTTTAAGTCTATTCATGTTACTAGAAAGGGATCAGTAAGCAATCAAAATCTAGTTAATATTGCCTGCTAGTTTTCCAGAAGTCTTCTCACTAAATCCTCTACTAAAGGCTTTTAAAAGAAGCCCTAAGCCTGAGATAACAACGTAATTAGTTAAGTCTGATAAATAACTAATCAATAGGGTACGGGGAGAGGGCTATGAGGTAACGGACGACTCTTGCAAAGGAATAGATTTGCCAATACAGTTCTGCAGAAATCTGTGCTAGGACTTGGCTATCCAGTACATTCTTAAACATAACCATGTGTAAAAAAGGAGTGAAGTGAGATGAGCAAGTTTGCCAACACTGCTCTGTTAGACAGGCTATTAAGGACATAGGCAGACAGAAAATCTGTGCAAGGACCTGAAGAAATTGAGTGAGAAGGCAACATAATGAAATTCAAAAGTACACAGATACCATAAATCCACACAGTAAAAAAAAAAGGAAAAAACATTAAAAATAATCCAACATGAGGACTCCATCTTAAAAATTTATAAAGCATCATATACACCTCATTTCTGCCAAGGGAGATACTTATTTGAATTATTTCAGTTACATACATTTCTAAAATGTCCTTGATGTTGTTTCAAACCTTGCAGGACAGCTTTAATTTTGGCTGTGGTACTAGAAACATTCTTGGGTATCAGCTATATGCATTTACGATAACGATGTATTTACTGAGGCAAAAGCACAGATAGCATTGACATTTTGGGTTACAAAATTGTACTTTTTTTTGTAATTAAAGCATACTGGACAAGATCAAGAGTTAGACCCATCTTACCTTGGTTTCTCATTGGATTTGCTAACATAGCAAGATAAGGCAATAGCTCTGTCTGAAGACACTCAGGTGGTAAACAGAAGCTTGAGAAGAGAGATTTTGCAGCAAGGCAGTTTTCTCGATACTGTAAGAGTTGGAAGGGAAAAGAAACACAAGTAAAAAACTGGTAAATTATTATTAACATTGATATTCTGTACCACAAATGACAGACACTCTTCTTGCCTGCTGAATACTGTAGGGAAGCTACCGAAAAACAAGACCAGAAAAAAAGATAAGAAGTGCAAGTTAACATACAGAGATCATAAAAATGGTAAATTCCTTTATTGTTGTTAAACAACAGTTTAATGTGATATGAATTGCACAAAAACTTAAAACTTACTTTTAGGAATATTTCATAGTATTTCAACAGTAATTGTGTCTCCATTAACTCAGGATTAAGACTCTCCCAGCAGTATGCCAGCTTGGGTACAAGAATCAGACTTTGAACTCCAATTTATTTTCCCATTAAAAGAATAATTCAAACACAACTCCGCTAGCATGTGTTTTTAAGAAGTAGCTTATATCAAAATAGGATATTTGACAAGTTTAGCACTGTGAGAAAATCTCACCTATACTACTCAATTGTTATAGCCTACAAAACAAAACAAAAAAACACAAACAAAACAAACAAACAAACAAACAAAACCCCACACCAAGTCAAGCATTTACCTTTTTATTGATAAAGAACCACTGGGGTTTATGTAAAGGCCGGAACCCCAGCCCTCCTCCTTGCTGGTGGGCAAAGGCTCTGGATGTATTTGAATGTATCACCCCTCGGGTAGCCACAGATGCACTGTATTTTTCCATTACAAGCCGTGTCTGAGAGAGAAATCAGGCATTATGTGAACTCCAAGTCTCTGCACAGCATGTCTCATTTGATTTAAATACACACTGTAATTGCAGTGACATGACACACCCAGAATATATTCAAATTACTGTGAAACTTTCACTCAAATCAGCTGAAAGAAAAAGCTAGCTCAGTTACTGCAGAGAAAAGGCATACAGGCTCCAACACATTTTTACCCTGTGTTCTACTTAAAAATACTTTGTAGAATATTTTACAAACATCATAACCCACTATAATAAATACTGACAGAAGCTGGACTTGCATCTCTTCTGCATTTGATGTACTTGAGCATTCATTAACAAGTCACTCTAACCTATACTGCGAGTTTGAATTGATACAGCTTCATTCTTACAGAGTTGTAAGAAAACTGCTTTCTACCATTCATAAACACTTACCGAAAAAGTCAGAAGCCTAATGTCAGAGTATTAAAAAAAGTGTTTATAAAAAGATGACACTTACACTCCAATTACTACAAAGGATGTCAGCAGTGCTCAAATATTCACTGGCTCTCACTACATCATCTATATCAGAAAAAAAGTCTACATAGTTCTGGTGAAGGTATAAATTAAACATGCTTCCAGACATATGCGATTTTTCCACAATATCCTATTAGGAAAAAAAAAAAGTTCAAGTTTTACACAGCGTATAAAGAGAAGCATGATATAAAAGTTATGATACATTTAGACAGTTAGGGAGCTGGCAGATACAATCTAGGAAGTGATACTTATATATACAAATGGGCGGTGGTTTGCTTCCAGAGAAGGCTAATGGTGGGGATGGAGGGACAGAAACCACCGATGTCTTAAACTCTCTCAACTGGTGGTTACGGAAACATGAACTCAGACTCCTCTTGGCAACACACAGCAAAAGAATAAGAGGTAACAGCCACAGGCTGCAGCAAAGGAAAGTCCACCTTCCACAAGTCTGTCAGTGAGGTGAGAGAATTTCTATCCCTGGAAATACTCAAAGCTCGACAGATCAAGAGCCTGGAAACCTAGTCTGTCTCTGGAGGTCCCTTCCAGATTATTCCATAACTTAAGACAGACTGAATATGTATATATAAAGACCAGTGACAAAACCACTGTTCTTGAGAATTTGCATCAATCACTTAAGAGTTTGGTTTGTTTTTTTCACTGCAGATGTACCTCAGGCTGAATAAGCAAGGTGTCTCGACGGTATTCTGATAAGTGAGCAGGCAGCTGAGGAAATTCTGATTCTGACACTGGATCTCCTACAAAGGATTTTACAATCTTTAGTCTTTTAGTATCAGAAATGTTGTTACATTTCTGCACAGAAGCAAAAAAGCCAGAAGAAAAATACACATATTTTAGACTAAATTTTCAAAATTATAATAAAAATTACGTAGGAGCAAGAACAGAGACGTGTAACTGCACGAACAGTAGTTTTCACGTATACTGAGCATCTTTCTAGCAACTGTCAAGTCTACCAGCAACCAGATTACACCACTTTCAGTTCCGAGAAAGCTCTTGATGCAAGCATAAGTACTTAATTATATAGTCAATATTACACTGTCAACAACATGTAATTAGTTAATTAGTTAATTACACTTCATATTACAGATTTCACCTAATTATTTTCATATTCCCTCATCTCACTATTTCTCCTCAGTTGATTTTGGAACAGATATTGTGAATTGTTACCAAAATGTGGACAGCCAATCGCCTTACGGATTCTGATTTAGTTGAGTGCAGATAGCAGCAGTTTAATAAGTACCAAATGCTTATCAATTATAGTTTTTAAATGTTAAAAAAACAGTACGGTAATCACACATGGGGAGCTGATAGATTTCCTAGATTTACAGAATCTGAGTGTATAAAAGGTAGAACTTTCTGTAGTAGTAGGTGGGAAGTATTTTGGAGAGGTAGAAAGGGAAGAGTATGACAGAGGAGTGGAAGAGGTTTTCAAGTCAGAAAGAAGAAAGTACGTATGTCTGTCAAAGAGAAAAAAAAGAGTTGAGATAAAAAGGACGAAAACACAGCAGAAAGAGTCAAACCCATACACATAAATATGGGAGGCAATAGCTGTGAGGCAGCAGGGCTCTTCTGTAACCTTTAGGAACACAGATGAGGACAGAATGTAACTATACAACAATATATAATTCTGCACAAAACCAAAATTTGCTTTTGTACAAAGCAACAAATGTGGTGGCTACCTGTTCAGCTTTGTGTGCATGACAGCATGTGGACCTATATGCAACTAGAGTTATGTAATTTTATTACATATCTGTAGTACATCTTAATGTTTATTTACCTAATAGATACAAACAGCTGCAATCACAGTTACCACAAGCTTTTATTACAGTTTTTATGCTGTTATTAATGACCAAACATGTGAATTTAAGCTCACTCTTAAGCCTTACTTTAGCAAATCTAGCTATTAGCAGCTGACATGCTTTGCCTATTGAAAGGAAGACTAAGTCAAAGTTTTCTTACTTTTGCAGTAAATTATTTTCCCCAGAGCATGGAAAAGAAAGATGGAAGCATCTTTGCCACCAATAGCTTGTATCTCCTTGTCTTCTGAAGTATCGGATTTACTTTTCTTTCCTACTTTAGCTACTGTTGTTGCTTTACATTTTAGTGTGGAGCTCCTTTTCTTCCTTGACCAAAACTCCTCCTCCAATGAGCAGTCTATCAATAAAAGCAAAAATACAGTCAGAATAACATACATTAATCTAAAAATGTTTTCTATTTTATTGCTACTGCTAATGTTCGAAACAAATGAAAAAACAAGCAAACAAAAAATGGTTATTTAAATAGGAGCACTAACCATTCACCTAAACTAGCATGCTTCATTCCACTTCTGTCCCTTAAGCCACAGCTAAGGTGCCACATACTTTTTTGAATAATATGTGTCTTTTTAAAAAGCTAGCATTCTTGCTTATTCATTCTACTTCTGAAGCATCTCCAACTTGTACTTTATAAAGAAGAAATTTTTAACAAGGGCAAGTGCAAATACACGTAAATTATATTTCAGTTACATTCTGGTCACTTATCAATTTATTTTCTATTTGCATTATCTGTATGACACTCTCACTCAAATATGAGGCCTAAATGAAAAACCTTTAATTCAGGTGATTCTTCCAACAGCAACAGCCTACTAATTTCCACAATGTTTTGAGCTCCAAAGAATAAAACCCTTCTTCTACTCTAATTTGAAACCCAAAAATTTTCACTCACATGTTTGATTCAAGGGCAGGTGAATGTTGCCTATCAAACTAAGATAACTTATCTTTTAACTATTTACCTTTCTCTTTTCCCATGATTACCATGGATCCATTTTACCCACTAATACTACCAAAGTGAATGTATTGCTTGTATTTACACACACACGCAAGTGACAAAAGAAATTATATATATAAAAAAATAATACTGCATTCTCAAGAGATCAACAAGAAGGTGAGATTTCACCAACGCTTAAAAAATATCACTGGCTGACAATCATTTACCTAACTGAAATACCTGAAAAATTTCTATTCAATATGAAGGCAGCTTTTCTCAGCCTGTTAGAGAAAATACAGGAAGAGAATGTTCAGTGTGGTATGACTTGAGTACATGATTCTCAGATGTCACACACAGAAGCTGTCAAGCCATACGCCTTTGTTTTCTCCCAAAGTTTGTCTCTCTAACCCTCACGTTTTTATAGTTCCAAGGTAGTTTAATAAAAATTAATTAAACTGGTCATTTTAAGACTATTTAGATTTTCTACTGTACATAGAAGCATCCAGCAGTGAGCTACTGCAAACTTCATTTACTAGAAGACAACATCAGAAGAATTTAGTTTCCACATTTGCAAATTAAACTTAGAAACTTAACTCTGTCCCTCATGTAGTTCCACACAGCTAAGTTAGTTTCAATATGCTCTAAAATTCAAACTACATTCTTAGAACAATGACTTGGAACTACCTTTAATCCTGTATTCCATGAGTACATTTTCTATTTGCAAGGTGGATGGGAGAGAAAATTAATAAAAGCAACACGATCATTGCTAGCTTTACAACACACAGCAGAAGACAACTGTTGACTGAATTCACTTCCTTATTTCTAGGTTGAATATAAATGTCGGCACCATTTAACGGTTCTTAGAATGAATTACACATGCCAGAATGCCGCTTCTAAAAATTCTAATTATGTAACTCACATACATCTGTTTCGTAACAATTACTGACTTCCAATGCTGCCTGTTTTCTTTCCATGTTGGAACATAATCCCATATTAAATCTGATTTGAGCACTGTCCAACCAAGTACTTTGAAAACTACTACAACACTGAGCCTCAAATTTTTCCATAATGTGCTCAATAACTTCACAGTAGATCATGTCACCTCACAGCTTTTCAATTTACCAACAGTCCAGGAAACTCCACAGCAAAATCAATCATTACAGAAATGCCATATACAAAGTCAACGAGTTACTTGAGAAATGGTCCGAGGGTAGAGATAAAGACATGGAGAAGTATGAAGAACTAAGCGATAAAAATAACACTTTCTAGTTAAGGTTGCATCATAAAAGATTTGATCAGTAAACAAGCACCAATAACAAAGGTACCAAGAAGAAAAACAGGCATTTCATTAAAACTACATCAATGCACACATAGCAGATGTTACTCAGTTTTCAGACTACATATAACAGTCATGAAATGGAACACTTTCACCTTAAAAAACAAGAACAAAACCACAAACCACTTTGTGCCTTTTACTCCTGCTCCAGAGCAGCATGTCAAAAATGCTTTGCACAGCTCACCCAGCTGCACTGCTACAATGAACAGCGTACCTTTACAGCAGAAATGGTCAAAATGTCTTTCACTTAACAAAATCGTAGGTATTTACCTTTCATAGAAGAAAACTGAAGACTGTTTATTGCACTTCTTATATCACCTGAACAACCTCTGCACAGCAACTCCAGAGAAGTTCTATCAAGAGGATAATTCTTTTCTCTGTTCTACAAAGAAAAGTAACATTTGAAGTACCAAGAAAATGTAAGAAAAGGAGTATGGGAATATTATTCTGCCTGTGGGAACCCACCTCCAACACACACTATAAACAGATTACATGAGCACCCATCATGTGCTCAAACTATCTAATACCACTAACTTTAAAATACTTAATCCATTTAAGCACATTGACACATGTTATGCAGCAATAGTAAAGGGAACGATGCACATAATTCTTTGCAAGTTTTCACTCATTATCAGACTTGGTTGTAATAAATAGAGTTCAGGAACAATAAGGGATTTAGGTTAATGACCCCTTCCGGCCTTGCTGAATACAATGAAAATCAGTTCTATTCCTATTAATTGTTTCTTATATATAGTTTCTGTAATAGGCAGAATAATTTCTAGAAGTAACTTTGAAGACTTAGAACAAGGACCAAGCAGAACTAATTTTAAAAACCACATATTTCCAGTTTGTTCCTTGTTTTCTGTCGGGGGGACTGATGGGGGCTCTAAGGCAATGTGGGCATCTGCTATCAAACATCAAACAAATACAGTACCAAATATAAATATTTCAGATATAAAAGTCTGAAATCTTTTGATCCTGGCACTGCACAGAAGTTATCAGTTTTATAACTTACCATACTAGCTTCTGTTGCAGCTATTCGATTAAGAACTTTCATCATATTTGTTGGTGCAATAGGCTTGAAACTGTTGAATTTCATTTAAGAAAAAAGAATTAGTTTCTGATTTCTTACTTATTTCAATCAAGTTTTAATGAGACAAAAGATTTTACCTAATATTGGATACACACAACTCCTCTAAAATTTCTGTTGGGAATAGTAACCTCTGGTTGCTGTCTCCACTGAAGTTATCTGAGATTATAAATATAAGGGGACATCTACTTGTATGAACAAATCTCCTAAATTGAAAAATAAACAAATATAACAAGAATCAAACTCCAGTTTACTCTAAATGGCTAAAGCTAATTATTAAAAACTCATTTGCAACTGACCTGAGAATTTCATGTAGACTGCTGGGGTCTCGATAGAATTGGTTAGGTATGTCCTATTCAAAACAAATGAACCGCTGTCATTACATTCAGATGTAAATATTCTCTCCCACATACTGACCTTTATGGCACAGTATGTTGCTACACATTTTTTATTCCTACTTACAGCTAAATTTGAATGCAGCTAACACTGAAGATAACCAGGGTTACTTTATGAAGAGAAGTCACAGAAAACCATGCTTCCTAAATTCTACAGTACATCACATTACTCAGCTAGAATTTTTGTCTCATCTATTCTTTTTCTTCCAAGTTTACAGACAACTCGACTATCGTAACATAAAATTCCTCTGTCAGTAAAAAAAGCTCAACAAGAAAACGTTATTGAAACACACTCCTGAATAAAAAAATAAAGTCTTCTGTCCCTCCCATTATAGCCTGCAAACCCTCAGAATTCACCTCTGCCCTAATAACACCCCCTGCACAAGACAAGGGAATGCTAAATTTCAAATGCTGTCTCATTGCATTAATTCTTATGTATCTTCTACACGCTCTTGCATCCTTAAGGAATATGAACAGTGGGGCTTTTTTCCCCTCTTAATGTTTATAGGTGTATATATTCCTCAAAAGTCAATCATACAGAAACAAGGGTATGACTTTTCAGTACTGTTTTGATCTACTTTTTGATACTGTTACGTATTACTGTACACAAACTAGTCTCCAATTTCTGCCTATTAGCTTATACAGTTTAACTACAGGTAAAACTTGGTTCTAGACTGCTGCAGAGCCACAAAAACTAATAAAGAACTCATGTGCAGTAGAGCAGACTAGCTTTCAGCAACACCAATCCACCAGCTGAAGGTAGTTAGCATGTCAGTATTACAATAAAGGTTATTGTTTTCAAAACAAGACTTCACAAGTTTTTACTTACTTCAACAAGAATAAGCTTTTTATCATTTTCTGAGGACTCCCCAAGCATCTGAAGTTTGTTATATTTATTTGCTCTTAATACAAAATCTTGAAAGAGAGATGCTTGGGCCTGACTCGGAAACATATGAAAATCTGAATCTGAAAAAGAAAACTAATTAAAAATATGTATTCTATATTACACCAAGTAGAACATAAATACCCATGAGAACTAATACCCACCCATAATATTTTCTGACAGTAGCCACTGAACAACAACAGCCAAGTCCTTCGCCAAACATGTTACAAATACGAGAGAACTTTTAAAGGGTAGAATCAAATTGAGGACCCAGACAAAGACAGACTTAATAATTTTTATTTAATTGGCTCAAATGATATCTAGGCTATTACATAGCTTTCTATGCTGATCTGAACTGCAAATTATTTTGGTGTAAACACTGTAAAAAAATCTAATTCCTTTTCAGATAAAAGCAAAAGAAAGATTCTTATTAAACACTAAAGATTTGGCTTACACGGATGTGGGTCTGACTTCATACATGACAGAGACAAAAAATACTAAAAAATACAGAATACAAAAAAAAAACTGGAAGAGAAAAAAAAAGAAAATAAAAACCCTAAAATACTTACCATGGCCAAACATATTTCTTAAGTCTTCTTTTGTAAAGTCTAAGGATATTGGATTGGTCCATTCTTGCACCTGAACACCAAGATCTTTTGCTAATATTTGTATAGTTGCAGTCTTTCCACAACCAGGAGGACCAGTTAGCAGTAAAATAGAGCCACCCTGTCACAGGAAAAAAAAAAAAAAAANAAAAAAAAAAAAAACACACAAATAAAACAAACCAACCCATAACATGATAAATATGAGATCAATATGATAAATAAAGACTAAACGTTGGCTGTAGATTAATATTAGTTTAATTTCTTCTATAGTTTCCCTGGTAATGATTCTCTTTTCCCAATAAAAACTGAGTTAAATATTTTGCGTTATTAATTTATTTACCTGTTGAGTATTCAGATATCAAAAGCTAGACCAGAACTCTGAAAGCCTCACTCTTGGTTTTTAACATACCTGTTAACAGCACACCATGTAGACTACCAACATAACACATACTGAACTGAAGAATCAGGTCTGGAAAGCACTAGGCAAGACTGCTAAATGATGCATTTGTATAGAACACCTCTTATCAATCAAGCGGCTAAAAACACATTATATCAAGTCAGTGCAACTGGAAATTTGCCAAGATACTTAAAATTAATCTGTGGGAGATAAACTGCAGTTACAAGCACCCACTGAAGAGGTATGAAATGAATGGATGCTAGAAAATAGTATTTATGAGCAAAAAACAAAATCCACCTCTTAGCATCATAAGCCATAAACAAAAGTACAAGCTCTAATCTACGTTCTTTACATATTTCTTATAATACAATATATAATAACTAAGTAAAAGTTTCTCATTGAAATTAAATAAAATTGAATCCAGCTCGTTCATATGGTTTCATACCTCTAGCTGCTAATTCCAGCAAGATTACCTGCTTTGGCTGTCTCTGAAATAGGTGCCTTTTTAACCAAGTTTCAACTTCCTCAATTTTCTTCTTTTGCACAGCAAGGTCACTCTAAAACAAGATTAAAATATATTAAATGCATATATACACCTCTTGGACTCTAAGACTGTAATGACAAGATTCAAGAGCAGAATATATGCTGACTATTATAAAATATCACCAGCCATGTACATGTCTATTCCAGTTACATATGTTTACGCTATGTAGAGATAAGTGCAACCATTAAGGATAATCATTCAAGCCTGTTTCCTCAAACAACCAATTTTCCATTGCTTGCAGCTGGGAAATAACGATTTATCATTTCTAAAGTGACAACATTACAACCTTGACTGTTTGTGTCTCTGTGCTTTACAGCTATTGCTGGGGCCGGAACTTTTCAGGCTCTACTGACTCCAATACTACTCAAATTTTTGGAACTTCTGCAAATCTTGTGCAGCTTACTCATGTTCTAGACTTGTAACTCAATTCCTCTCTAGATATGAGCTATTAAATATTTAAATATAAAACTACAAGTACTACACTAACTTATCTACATCAACAAGCTAGGAGTCAGTTAACACACATGCTGATACCTTTGAAACATGCTGTGAAAAAGCTGTTCCATGAGCAGAACCAGTGAAAACAGGTTTGCTACAGATTTGAGTCCTTTCTCCTTGAAGCCCTAAGGTACCAAACTACCCTACACCTGCAAAGTCACACCTAAAGTGCATCAAGCCAGACATGGCATAAACTGCAGTTAAACAAGTAGTCTGAACACGCCAACTGCTGTCCAGTAACATGCACAATAATTCCTGTTATCTTTCCCATAATGAGTGCACTAACTCAGTTCTCTCTCCTTTCTTTAGCTCTGGATTTTCCTAGTACTTGGAGCTATCAGATCTGGCTGAAATTCAGTAACAGGTTCAAAAGCTTAGGAGTAGACAGGAAGGAAACAAGAGCTCATCAGTAGCTTTATCTCCTCAGGAAGGCTGGGGTAAAAAATGCACCTTCTACAGATAAACAGCTCATTAAAATCTTAACTACATACAGGGAATAAACCAAACTAGTACTTCACTGCCCTAATAAATTCAGATACACTTAGAATCTGACCAGTACAGACTACGAACAGAAGCACATGATGTTACACTATAACGTTACATTATCAGAATAACTCTCACACCTGAGTTTCAGGTTTGTATCTGTCTACCCATGGCTCATCTTGAGACTGGCTCCGGTTTCGTCTGGACTTGTTACAGGGCAGATCTACCGAAGACGACTTTGCTCTTTTTCTGGGTGGAACTTTGGTTCTGCCACTTTCTGGCACTGAAGAAAGGTCTGTCTTCTTTTGCTGCCGGTTTCTTCCTGAGTTGATTTCTAGTGGCTTCACAGAAATGGCACTAGAAGAAATATCTGTGTTTCCAAAGAAGTCATCAAACGAACGCGGCAACCAGTCTGTTACCTGGTAAAACACAAACATTTGCTATTAATGTAGCACCCTCCTCCCCTTATTTGGGTACAGTTGTATCTAGAAAACTGGAGATTTTTATTAAGTGTATTTAAGCACATCTTGTAGATGTAAAGAATTTCATTAGCATTGAAATGCATACTGCTAGTTAGCAACAAACACGGGCACTTATACTGTTTGAACATGTCAATTACGTGCTTTTTCAGTATTAAAAAAAAAGCTACAACTTACATGTTGTGATAGAGTATTTTGCAGCAAATCGGTAAATCAGAACAAGTTGAAAAATTTACAAACACATTCAAACTAAAGAATAAAAATTAAAACAGATAAAAGAATTTTAAAAATAGCATAAGCCTATACCATTTTTACATTAAGGTCCTGTTCATGTTGTCTCTGTAGAGTTTTCAGCATGTGGTGTTTTTTCTAGCTTGTTTTTTTTTTTCTTCTACTTACAATGCAGTTATTTGTGTTTAAGAGTTTGAAATAGGCAATGAAGTTATTCTGGCAGCACAATAAAGACAAACACTATTACTTGTTTGCTGTGTGAGGAAGCTTGGACCGATCTAGAATCAGACCACCATGTGTCAGAAGTCTGTCTGACCACGACAAGGAACGAAACCGCTAAAAGCATTTAATTTTAGATTGAAGAAATACCCTGCTGGGACAGGTGTACAAACTTACATCCCAGAGCTACTTTTCAGCCCACCTAGGTCCCAAAATAATATCCCAACAGCCACACACTCTCCGCTGCCAGCAACACCACAAGAACCCTTTAGCACAGGAGCCATAACAGGCTACAAGCTAAAACAGACTTATATGAAAACGGGAGTAACAGAATAGACACATTATCTCCGAAAAAAGTCTGTGAATACAGACAGTTCATGTCTTAGAAATTAAGGCAACAGACCATTACCGGGCAAGAGGTTACTTGAGAGTATGGGGCATTAGCAAATGGGAAGACGATTTGTGTCTGCACCGTTTGCTTCTTATGTTATTCTGACAACAGCTATTTTTAGTTGAATTTGCATATTTACCAGCGGGCCAGATACCACCGTGCAAAGAGGTTTCCTTTCCACACGTCGCACCAGTAAGAAAATAAACGCCCTACACATTGAAAAATGGCAAGTGAGGAGGAACTGCCAACGCGCAGACCTAGGAGTCGTTACCGGGCCTAAGAATATCGCTAAGCGGCGCCGCCACACTCTTCCCGGAAGCTGCAAAAACCTCAGATTTGCGGCGCCCGGGAGCCCCTCAGGCCGGCCGCCCCCCACCCCCCGCACGGCCTACCTCCGCCTGCCTTCCCGCGGAGCTTCCCGACATCCTCAGCCCGTGCGGGGCCCATCCGCCGTGCGACAGCCAGGCCTAAGGGAAGAGCCCCGCTGCCGGGGAGCAGCCGGACGGGCTGAGGCGGCGCGACTCGCTAGGCAGTGGGCCAAACCCTCACACCGAGCTCCCCGGGGCCCTTCTCCTCCGACGGCTCTTAGCTGTCTGCGACGCGCCTGCCTGCCTGCCTGCCTGCCTGCCCGCTCGCCTGCCCGCCTGCCTGCCCGCTCGCCTGCCCGCTCACCCGTCGGTCCCTCAGGCAGAGCAGTGACGCCATCGGCGTGCGGCGGCGGTGGGGAAGGCCCCAGCGCACGTGTCTCCTAGGAGACCAGCGGCCGCGGCGGCGGCGGGATGAGGCAGCCGAACATTCTGCTCACCGGTGCGGGCCGGGGCGGGGTCAGGGCCGGCTCTGGGCTGGCTCTCAGCGCGGGGAGGCCGGTGGTGTCCGGGCCGCTTGGCCCCAGTGGGGCTGGGAGCGGCGGGGGAGGCCCCGGCCCTGTGCACGGCCCGAGGGGGTTGGGGCGGGGACGGGAGGTCCCTGCGGAGTCGGTGCCCGGGCTGCTCTGTGTGAGAACTTGGGCTCCTCCGTGCTATTGGGGCTTTTAAATGAAGCAAGTTTTACTGTTGCATCATCTCGGTTAGAATGACACTTCTGGGCAGGGTGAGACTTTTATTCGTAGGGGTCTGTTGTTGTTCTGTAGGAAACAATTCTTTTGCAAATATAATAGGCTCAGGCAGGATCTCTCAGCAAAGCAATTTTTTAAATAACGGTGTTGTAACACCGGGTGTTCTACCTAAAGGTAGGCGTACATAATAGGGCAAAAAGCCCCTGCTTATATCCCCCCAAAAATCCCGGCCGCAATTCCCCTCCCCTGTTCCCTATTGGTTGGGTACTTCCGCGTTTACAGACTGCCCCGGCACCTGCCTCAGTTTACATACAATACCCTTCCCCTTATCAATCTATTTAAAATGTGGATTCCTGGTACTTTGGCTACCCTTCCCCCTAGATTAACTTGTAAATATAATTATCAGTATGCATACAGGTATCAGTATATATTCTGGGAAGAGACCGTGTTTTACATTAAGGATTCGTAGTCCAGTGTCTCTCGGTCCTTCCCTCCTGCTGGGGTCAGGTGCCAGGTCCTCGGTTATTTAAAACCAACAGTTCTTCATTAAATGTTCCTTACAGTGTGAATCTCTAGACTTTGCTCTTATTTTTTTTCCTTGTCATGCAGCTTTTTGCCATAATTTTCTTATACAAACTTGCCCTGACTGACAAAAGCTTCCTTTTTGACTCCGTATAAGGTTACTTGAAGAGGACTTGTACTCTTTTCTTGCCAGTTTATCTGGGTTTGTGTCCATAGGTACTCCGGGCGTTGGGAAAACCACGCTCGGAGAAGAACTTGCATCAAGAACTGGGATGAGCTATATCAATGTGAGTGACATGGCAAAAGCAGGTAGGCAGTGTTAACGAATTAGTCCATCAGAGTACTTAAGATATTTTGCTTTGTATAACACTGCTTCTAGTGCATCTCTTATGTGTTAAATGAAGAGGCAATTAATTTGCTTTAACAGAAATATTTTGGTGGCAAGAGTTAAAAAAACATTTATGTAACAGTAGTATACTTTGTGTATTGCTTAACCCTTTATAACAAATGTATCTTTCTGTGGGTTTGTAAGCAAAGTATTCCTTGCTCTGAACACTATATTTTGTATGCATGCTCCTGAAATAAACATGACAATATAAATAATTTTAAGAATTGGTGCTACTTCACGAACTTCCACAAATTATTTTTGCTGCAGGAAAACTGTATGAAGGTTTTGATGAGGAATACGATTGTCCAATTTTGGATGAAGACAGGGTAAGTCCAACTTCAAAACCTACCATTTTTGTATTTTGACTTTCTGTAATTTCAGATAAACCTGTCTATCTTTGTTTCTTTTGTAGGTAATTGATGAACTAGAAGATAAAATGAGTGAGGGTGGAGTTATTGTCGATTACCACGGCTGTGATTTTTTCCCTGAACGGTGGTTTCATATAGTGTTTGTACTTCGTACGGAAAATTCATTTCTGTATGACAGACTTGAAAGC
This sequence comes from Pampusana beccarii, assembly GCA_013399365.1. Lineage (NCBI taxonomy): Eukaryota > Metazoa > Chordata > Aves > Columbiformes > Columbidae > Pampusana > Pampusana beccarii. Next base: position 17,272 of record VWYH01009800.1, read on the forward strand.
AGGTACGTCAGTGGAATAAACAGGGAATAAACTATGGTTATGTGACTTCACCAGAGATTTTTCTACTGACTCTCTACAGAATATTTCATAATTCTCTGCATATCTAAGACCATCTCTTGGTACTGTTCTTGTTTTCTAGAGGTTACAAAGGGAAAAAGCTGCAAGACAACATTCAGTGTGAAATTTTTCAGACCATTTATGAGGAAGCTGTCTTGTCATATAGAGAGGAAATTGTACACCAGTTACCCAGCAACACTCCAGAAGACCTAGAGAGAAATTTGGATCAGATTACGCAATGGATTGAACAGTGGATAAAGGACAACAATTGACATTTGGTGACAAAATAACTCTATTGGATTGCTTCCTGGGGAGGGGGTTAATAAATGACAGTCATAATTGTCAGGGAACTTCTTTTTCCATATGTTTCCCGCAGCAGAGATTCAGGCATGTATTGCATAAATTCTTCTAAAATAAATAAGGTGTCACTGCACTGGCTATGCCCTTTTGTTCATGTACATATGAATTAAAGGGCTTTGCATAACCTGGGAGTCCTAGGGCAGAGGGTAACGCTCCTTTTATTGCTTTAAATGCTTGCTCCCTTTCTGGGCCCCCACACAACAGTCTCTGCTTCCTCATCCTTTGTTGCTTCTGTTGGAGGTTTTGCCAGTTCTCCTGACCCAGGGATCCACAGCCAACGGAGTCCCACTGCTCCAAGGAATCTCCATACCTGTTTCTGTGTGACCAGATGTAGCAATTTAACCATAGTGTCTACCCTTTCTGGATCTGTTTCCAACTGCCCTTCACTTAAAACAAAACCTAAGTATTTCCCTTCTTTTTGACACAGCTGAAGTTTGGACGCAGATGCACGATACTCTTTCTCTCCTCAGGCAATACATGAACGCACAGTATCCATTGTTCAGGCACTTTCACGCTACTAGTGAATTATCTATGTATTGCACAGAACAGATTCGCACAGGAGTTTTATATCTCTTAAATTGTTTCACGGTATTTGTGAAGAAGTGGTAGGGCACCCTGCAAACCTTAGTGGGAGATGTGTCCAGGTCAGCTGCTGTCCTTTCCACAAGAAAGCAAACAAAAGTTAGCTGTTCTCATGTATTGAGATACTAAAAAAAGCAGTAGTTAGATCAATCACAGTAAAACATTTTGCCAGTTGTGATATTTATAGGAGTACAGTGTAATGATCAGGCGCTACTGGGTTAGGAACCACTACGTGCTAGTTAATTGCCTGTAAATCTTGTACGAAGGAATATTCTGGGTCTCTGTCTTCAGCTAATGTATTTTTCTTTTTTGGGAGTATAGAAGTATTGTAGGGTGACTCATTTCTTGAATTCCTTGAGCTAGATATCTGTCAATTTGTTTTTGAATGCTTTTTTCTGTTTCTTAGGGAATAGGATGCTGTTTCACAGCAGGTGGAACTCCTCCTGTTCGTCATACACAAACACAGCCTCACTCGCAATTTTTGGCAGGTTTTTCCCTTGCCAGCTGGGCATATGCTCTTTTAAATACTTACATATAATAGGGGCCGCTTGATCCACAAACACACTAATCTCAAGTGCTTCATTAATATTCTGATGGGTCATTCTCCCATATTTCAGCAAGGCTTATCAGAGCCACCCCCCAAAATCACTCTGGGGTTCATCTAATCTCTACCTCAATCCTTGTACTTTAGTCCAGTCATCCCCCAGCTGCCCACATGCTCTAATTGCATTCACTACATTTTGAAATGCTATGCAGCAAGCACTTCTATCACTATTATTATAATCCCAATTTGGATCAATAGCCGGCCAGGGATTCCTGTTCCCTCCAACCCGCTAAGCTAATTTCTGCATCCTTATTAAGTATTTTCTCTCATCCAGCCAAAATAGTTCTTTCAACAGTACTTGAGTCTTTCCAATTCAGGTTATATCCAATGCATGTATTAGAAAACAACTGAAGACGTCTTTCAGCATCTGCTCTCAACCTTAGCAATTTGCCTCCCCCTGTGGCTACATCACCAGGATTCCCAGGCTGCTCAGTAAATACATTTAACACGGTTGGAGCCCCCGCTCCCCCATTAGGTAGCAGCATTAAGATTAGGCAGCACATTAGAAATCATAGGATAGAGTCAAACAGCCAGCAGAGTAGTGTCAGAGGACAGAGAAGAAGCAGCAGAATGCAGGTGCAGTCTGAACTCCATCATGCAGACCACTAGCTTCAGCTACAGCATTACCTCTTTTGTCCAAATACCCCAATTCAGGTGCTTTCTCTCACATGCCAAATCATCCCAAACATACCGATAATCCATTTGTCCTCGGAATCTGTTTCCTGGGTCATGTCACAAGAAAATACATGTCTGGTGATCAAACGATCCTTGCAGTGGCCACCATTCTGCTGGGCTTCCAGTTTTAGTTATAAATGGCCAACTTCTTGATGTAAGGTTCAAGCCCTAACCCACAATGCGTCACCCTGGGTGAATTGCAGAAGTATGAGGTCTGCATGTTCTTCATTGGATCTCTTCACTTTAATCAGGCGGGCTGTCGAAGTTCTGACCTTCAGTTGCTATTTTGGACTTGCAGCTAGAGAAAATAAGTTCTTGGTAATAGCCAAAACATACTCCTGTTAGACGCCATTCTGTTCCTTTACTTATCTCCAAGGAGTTATCCTGTAGCTTGAAGGCTCTGAGGCTTTTTTTACTTAAAGAAACAGTTCAAAGGTTCGCAGCTTGCAGGAGTTATGCAAAGCAAACTCACTTATGCTAAGTGAATTCTATATAAGCAGATTCTAACGGAGTTCTGTGATAAACCGTACACTCAATAATTCAATGAGTGAAGGCATTCTATTCCCTAACAATCATTATTGTATAATAAAATAAAAATTAATTTTATTGTGATTTGGTGTGGTTGGGGACTAGATAAAGGTTCAGAATAGCCGGGTTGTAAGGCTTTTGCAGCCTCTGAAGCACTCTGGGAGAGGCACACAAGGAGAACTGACACAAGTGAAAATTCAGCAGTGAACAAAAGGATGGAAATCTCACAGTTGCCCTTAGTAGCAGAAACTGGATTCAATAACTGGGAATTTTTTGGAGCTCACAATTAAAACCAAACCTTCTCCACTCCTGCCTCCAAGAAAACTGTAAAATCCTGGTAACTGATGGCAGTTGAGGAGCTTTTGATTTCTAAAGGGTAAAGCAGTACCCTGAGAAGGAGTTTGTCTGTTTCTGAGTTGTTACACTAAAACCTGCTACAGTCCACCATATTCTTGAATGTGTGCAGCGTGTATGACATAGTTTAAGGCTGGTACTTTATTTTGAAGGGAAGAGAAGTGACTTGGTAAGAGATATATTTTAAAGTGATCACACAGAACTTCGGGAATTACTTAAAGCATAAGGAAACATTGATTACGTCTGCACTAGTGTGGTGTATTAAGCAATAAGGGTTTTTTTCTCCTTTTTTCTCTATATTCTCCATCACAGATCCAAATCATGGAACATATGTTTATCACTGTAAGTTTATCAAGGATATGTATCATTTAGCAGGATAACAAACCTTCAGCGATCCAAAACATGGGTACACTTAAAATACTGGCAGCTACCTGTTCTTGTCGCTTGTAAAGCCTTGGTCTGAGGAAAGCATGGCTGTGCAAAGCAGAAATAACCTTTCTTCACTGTAAAGTTGGCTTGTAAAGCCTCAGGAAAGATTCTGTAGGAAGTGCTTGCTAAAAAACTTTTTAATATACACAAGTTTGAATAGTAACTGTATTTGCTTGAAAAATTATGGTTACGTATTTAAGCCGTTTGGGTTTTTTAATTCAAAATTTGGTGTAGACTCTTTGTGAGAATACTGCATCAGCAATCCAACCCTTGTATAAACTGCAATGGTGAAAAATCTGGGGTTTCCTTGCAGAACAGGGACCAAACATCGTGGAAACGCACACATACATGTACTGCTCTAACAGCTGCTTTCAGGGTTACTGCTTGAATGGGAAACTGGGTGGAGGGTGTTTGATCACTGGCATGAAGTGTCTGAACAATACCAGTTATACCAGTTACTGAGAATGCTCTGAATGACCACGTCCCAGTTGAGTAAAATAATGTTTTGAAACACTGGTGGGCAGGATATAGATTTCAAAGAAAACAAAAGGAGAGAGGAGAGAAAGGAGAGAGGGGAGAGGTGAGGAGAGGCAGAAGGAGAGGAAAGAAGGAAAGAAGGAAAGGAAAGCAGAAGAGAGGAAAGGCAAGGAAAAAGAAAAAGAAGAGGAGAGAGAGGAGAGGAGAGGAGAGGAGAGGAGAGGAGAGGA
>VWYH01009800.1:21651-63790 GCA_013399365.1 Pampusana beccarii
AAAAGAAAAGAAAAGAAAAGAAAAGAAAAGAAAAGAAAAGAAAAGAAAAGAAAAGAAAAGAAAAGAAAAGAAAAGAAAAGAAAAGAAAAGAGAAAAGAAAAGAAAAGAAAAGAAAAAGACAAGACTCCGGTTGTCCCCCAGCCTCCGAGGCCCCTTTCCGGGTGCCGCCCCGGGGCGGGACCGGTGGCGCCGAGGCCGGGCGGGCAGGTGGGTCGGGGTCTCCGGGACCGGGGCGGTGGTAGCGGAAGGGGGCAGTCAGGGGGTTGGGGGGGTCACTGAGGCGCTGTCCTCGCCCCGGCCGCCGCCACTGCCCGCAGACCCGCCGGCAGCCGGAGGTTTCGCCACTCTCAGGTTTTACCGGGCGGCCGAAGCGATGTTTTTGTGGTAGCCCGAACCCGTATGGGAAGCGGCTACGCACCGACAGCTTCGGATTTTTTCACTTGAATGTTGGTTTGTTGCTTTAATTATGGAGTTTTTCTGTTCTTCTAGGTAAAATACTTGTTTTGTGAGACCCGCTGTTCACGTTGCCAGTAAGTGAAGTGCCCTCAATCGGGGAAAAAAAAAAAAAAAAAAAAAACACACACACCAACACGAAGATGGAGGAAGCAGAAGAGGATGATATGACATGTGGAGACTTGGGAAATGGACTTGGCAGAATGCCTGGAGGTGTTTATGAAGGGGGAAATTTACAAAACTCCTGTTCGTTTAGGTCTAGGAAGGGATCTGGAAAGGTTTGTAGTTCTCTCTTGTCATCAAAGAGAGTGGAAGCAGGTGATGCTGCAGCTCTTCTTGGTTCAAAGCTAAACGGTTTATACGATGGATCGTCCAAACAGCCTGTTGGTAGTTCCACCCGACAAAATAGCTGCGGTAAGAGTAACTTATAAGTTCATTATTCACTGTGAGAAAAATCTCTGTTAGCAGAACTGAGCAGTTCAGCCGCTTCACAAGTCGTCGAGTTCAATCAAAACCATTTGCCAAAACACTCTGAAATCTGTCGAGCATTCCAAGAAGTGCATGTGCATTGCACACCTGCTGGCATCCCACCCAGCCTTGCAGGTTTCTTTGCTGCAGCCTGTAAATCTGCTTTTGGTGGCCCAAAAGGAGATGCTTCGTGCCACTGAGGCAGCAGGAGAATCTCTGTTCCTAGTTCTTCCTCCCCAAATGCTGACAGCAGAATTGCTTTTCTGTGAATTAGGCTGTGGCCCTTCTTAGTGTAAAACGACCATTTGGAGGTGTTTAGTTTTACATTTGAAAGTGACATTTAGCGAAGAGCAGCCTGTGATGGGGCAGCATTGTTTTTTTTCTAAATACGTGTATGAAATCAAATGGAATTGCTTGGATTCTTAGTTGAAGCGTGATTTCCTGTAGACTGTATCTAAAGCTTGTGGCTAAACATTCAAAATCCTGTTTTCTGATTAATTGAAATTTGAATTGGCATACTTCTGAGGTTAAAAAGTTGTTTTTAGAACTGCACATCTCTGTTGATTTTTTTGTGACAACAATGCTGTGAATAAAATCAAATATAGGCAGTGCTGTTCATTACACTTCAGCTACTTTGCCATATATTTTTAGCCATTTAAAGTATTTTGCCTGAAGTATTTCCGTGTAACTTGATCCTTTCTCTCCTTTAGAGTAATCCCCCACTACCTTGTCCACACACCACAGTAAACTGAGTTACGTAATTATTGATTTCAGCATCTTCAGTGAGATGTTAGGAGAGCAGTGTAATTCCTATTGGTTTCACTGGTATTTTGCTGGTTTCTGTATGATACTTGTCCTAGATCTGGGCCTTCCACAGCAATAGCCGTGAAAGCATGAGTAAAGTCCACCTGAACCTGACTTTGATTTAGTAGGAGGCTTGTCTATCTTGTCTTGTCTATCTCTGAGATGCTCAGCTTAAGGAAAAGGGTACCTGGAATAACTAACTGCTTGTTTAGCGGAATATTGGACCTTGTGAGATATTCCACTACAGTACTTCATGTTTGTCGTCTTCATCTCTTGAAAATTGGCCCTACTGCTAAATAGTGCTAGCTGCTGTTGTGCTGAGTTTGGTTGTTGAAAAGTTAAAATCTAAAAAGAATCTAAAAGAATGCAATTATTTTTTAAAATCAAGATGGCAATTTTGTTGTGTTTTTTAAAAGGAAATTTTAAAATAATTGTAATTATTTTAGGTCTTTTCACAACTGTTCTTTTTTTCCCCCATTTTACTTCTTTAACTGTGAAACAATGTGTTTGAGTGTAGTATTTATGTAATTCTTAAATCTTTGTATTAGCTCCAGAACAACAAAAAACACAAAGATGAAAATTCAGCTTCACATTACCTTTTTTTCAGGCTAAAGCAAATTCTTGTGTTTTGTTTTGTAAATATTTTAGTATCTCATTGTTTAGTGTCTCCTATCAATCTTACAGAATCTAATACTGAAGTGTCGAATGAGGAACTAAAGCAACAACTTCAGGAAGCTCTAGAGGTTCGTAACTGTGCATTGAAACCTGCATTTCCTTTTCATGTAGCGAAGTGAAGCACAAAGTTAAGTTTATCTGAAGATCTTGGTATGTCCAGAACCTTAGGTGGATCCAGGTTCTTGAAATCAGAGCACTAGTTGGAAGCCTCATTAAATTTTATGCCAGGAAATCACAATGTGAGATGCAGTTTATAGTTTTTGGGGGTTTTTTTTGGTGGGGAGGATGGCAGTTAGAAGTATTTTTAAAGATGTAGACAATATTAAAGGGATTGTACTAATTTTCTAGCAGGTTTTCTTTTTTTTAATTAAGCTTTGGGCCTGAACAGCTGCAGTGTAAATAGAATAGTCTTTGGGGTTTTACCACATTTTTGTTGAAAGGTAGTTAACTCTTACATTTTACATTTACTGTGGTGAAGTGTGTGGATATGTTGTCATCAGTCCAGGCAGAAGTGCAGGGTGATCTCAGCTGCAAAAACATACACTTCATTTGCACTGTGTTCTTTAACATCAGGATAGCCCATGGTAGGTAATTTTCAAGCTGTTTTAGGATGAAAAAGCTTCAGTGCATAAGTTAAAATGTCAAGGAACCTTACTTATTTTCAATTAGACAAAACTGATCAATTGACACTGTTCCCAGATACAATTTCAGTATCAATTGCTGCAGTAACAGACTGGAAGAACTATGAAAAAAGTTTTGTATGACCACAAGTGAACAACTGAGTGACGTACATAGGGGTTAAGGAAGGAGAAGTATACNTTTTAAAATCAAGATGGCAATTTTGTTGTGTTTTTTAAAAGGAAATTTTAAAATAATTGTAATTATTTTAGGTCTTTTCACAACTGTTCTTTTTTTCCCCCATTTTACTTCTTTAACTGTGAAACAATGTGTTTGAGTGTAGTATTTATGTAATTCTTAAATCTTTGTATTAGCTCCAGAACAACAAAAAACACAAAGATGAAAATTCAGCTTCACATTACCTTTTTTTCAGGCTAAAGCAAATTCTTGTGTTTTGTTTTGTAAATATTTTAGTATCTCATTGTTTAGTGTCTCCTATCAATCTTACAGAATCTAATACTGAAGTGTCGAATGAGGAACTAAAGCAACAACTTCAGGAAGCTCTAGAGGTTCGTAACTGTGCATTGAAACCTGCATTTCCTTTTCATGTAGCGAAGTGAAGCACAAAGTTAAGTTTATCTGAAGATCTTGGTATGTCCAGAACCTTAGGTGGATCCAGGTTCTTGAAATCAGAGCACTAGTTGGAAGCCTCATTAAATTTTATGCCAGGAAATCACAATGTGAGATGCAGTTTATAGTTTTTGGGGGTTTTTTTTGGTGGGGAGGATGGCAGTTAGAAGTATTTTTAAAGATGTAGACAATATTAAAGGGATTGTACTAATTTTCTAGCAGGTTTTCTTTTTTTTAATTAAGCTTTGGGCCTGAACAGCTGCAGTGTAAATAGAATAGTCTTTGGGGTTTTACCACATTTTTGTTGAAAGGTAGTTAACTCTTACATTTTACATTTACTGTGGTGAAGTGTGTGGATATGTTGTCATCAGTCCAGGCAGAAGTGCAGGGTGATCTCAGCTGCAAAAACATACACTTCATTTGCACTGTGTTCTTTAACATCAGGATAGCCCATGGTAGGTAATTTTCAAGCTGTTTTAGGATGAAAAAGCTTCAGTGCATAAGTTAAAATGTCAAGGAACCTTACTTATTTTCAATTAGACAAAACTGATCAATTGACACTGTTCCCAGATACAATTTCAGTATCAATTGCTGCAGTAACAGACTGGAAGAACTATGAAAAAAGTTTTGTATGACCACAAGTGAACAACTGAGTGACGTACATAGGGGTTAAGGAAGGAGAAGTATACAAAGCAGTAGATTTTCGTGTAACTCTTGGAAATTGAAAAACTGCTTTCTTCTGAAGGGGGGAACGTTGCATCAATACATGGTTGGCATGTACTTGGAGCAGGAATCTATTTTGTTGTTATTTTGTTCTGGACAAGTAGGGGTTTTGATCTGACAGTTCTAACATGATATCTGAGCTATAGAGTATGGATATTTTGTATAATATATTTACAGTACATCATACTAATATAGCGTATGTATTTTAGTATATTACTGTAATATTTACAGTACATTTTGTATCTGCTGCATGTATTCTGTTTTGATTACTTATTTTAAAACTCCAGATGTGTTGGTATGTTCAACTTCTTTAGCAAGGCAGAACTGCAATATATAGTGGTTTATTTCCAAATATGCTAGAAGAGAACAGAAAGAATCATAGTTACAAGTGTTCTTTAAGGATTTTGTGCTAATATGCACTGTTAACATCTCTTCATTGAAAGCAAGCTGTTAGTCAGAAAATAATCACATAGGGTAGAAACAGAAGATTGTTTTTTGAAATGAGCAAATTTACATTGCTGTTATAGTCTAGTTTGAACAGGGTTACCTTGGCTTTCACTCAGTGTACCTATTTTATTTTGCTTCAGGAAGTTGAAGTTTTGAAAGTTGAGCTTGAAGCGTCTCAAAGGCAACTTGAAGGAAAAGATGAAGCCCTAAGAATTCTGCAGAGCATGGTAGGAGTTGTTCAGAAATCACTTACTTAGTGGTAAAATGAAGAAAACAGAATAAATCTTCTTGTCACTCCTCCTCAAACCCCCCTAAACCTTAAGTTCTTCCCAGGGCTATAATTTAAAGCATTGAGTCTACAAGAGTCTACAGATTTGGCTTCTACAATTTACTACTTTTTCTGCATCAACAATTGCAGTTACTTAAGGAGACTTTACCGCTGTAGCGAGTTTTCATAATTTTATGTTTGAGGATCTTTTAGGATTTAACAAGCAAGTTAGTAGTATTTGTAATTCTGCACACTCCTGTTGAACTAAGAATGTGAACTTCTCTTGATGTCAAACTGAAATTTGGCTAAAGCCAAATTGAGTAAACTTAGTTACAGTATTTGATAGAGTTATGTTTTTTTTGCAGGCGGTATTTGATAAAGCTACTAGTCATACAAAAGCAATGCTTCAAAAAACTGAGGAAGAAAAGAGAACTTTAGAAAAGGTAAGGCTGCATGTTTCTTCCACAGCTGTGGAAAAACATAGACGTCCATTGCTATTAATAAGGGGTTGACAGGCTCTTTTATTTAAATCGGTACATATCTGCCATTAGTTCCAGATTTTGTTGAAAGTGTTCTTATTTCTTTGTAGTAGAAAGGCAAAATATTAATGTACCACTCTTTTGATATAAATGTTTTCTTGCTGTAACATGTACAAATCATAAGTGAAAGTTACTGGAGTTCTCTCTGTGCTTTCAGCTGGTCTTTGCTGTGAGTTCTGCAGTCTTTCATAGTTACTTGCACTGTTTCTTAGTCAAGCTGGCACTGCCCGACGAGTCTGAGAAAGAGGAGCCCAGTTTTCATAGGGACGATGGGGAGGAGGAGGAAAGCGGCATCGAGTTACCGTGTTAGACTGAGTTTTACACTTTGATTCTCTTCCTATGTGACCTTTCCACAGAACAGTAAGGGGACAGGGAAATGCATCAGTGTCAGGTTGTTTTTGTAATAAGCCACTACAAGCATCATTTCAGGCAACGCATCCTGGAATCCACAGACCAGGGATGCAGAAACTTTTTGGTGTCTGGCACCAAATATATTTTTTCACAGTATCATAGATTGTCATTGTCATTGATCACCTAGATCTCTGCCAGCGCCAAACTCAGCACCAGAAATTCTTCTTCGTCCTTTCAATGGGGAGCTTGTAATGCGCTGCTGCAGGTTTGTCTTGTTTCCACAGGAAATAAATATTTTGCAATGGGAAATGGAGTTTGATCAGGATCGATTTAAAAACATAGAAGACACATGGACAGAAAAATATGACAGGTATTTGACTCACGCGGCACACCTTTGGGGTTCTTTTAATTGTATTGAATGCTGTATGTCGTCTTTCATGTGTTCTAAGTTTGCTTCACTGCATTTTCTGGGGTTGTTGTGTTTTCCTAATCTCCTTGCAGATTTGGGAATATTTATTTATTTTTTGTGCTAGTCATATTTGTGTTTTTCAATTAGGACTACTACAATTGTTAAGTCTCCATTCTTTAGCGTCTCTATAGGCTAGCTTTACTAGGCCAAGTTTTCATTTTCATCATATTATGTTATTATGTTAGCCAGATGGAGCCAGACTGTCTTTATTTGTTTCACATGTAAACGGGGCATAGAAAATAGTGGTATGTGCATGCATGTGGAAATATCATTTTCTGGTTAATCATTGCTTTATTTTTATGCATTGTAAGCATGAGCACATGTACAGGTAAAACTGAATGTTTTTGAGAGAGAATGATCAGCTGGATCTTTGTTTAAATACGAGTTACTCTGGGCAGACAGCAGACGTGGTCAGGCAAGCGGAAGGCGCCAGAGGCACTAAACCAACAATGCAATAACAGACCTTGAATAATGGCACCAGCAGGCCTGCTTATTTAAACATAGATATGATATCTCTGAAGTCTACCCATCAGAGTTACAGTTCTTTTCAGTGGAGATTTTTATTTAAAATTTTCCAACTTAGAATTTAAAAAATCAGCCAAATGCTTCCAAACTGCAAATTGGTAGAAAAGAGTTTTGTTAAGATATTGTGTCTTGTTCACCTGTTCAAGTTAACAGTTACAGTTGTCGAAGGCCACCTCTTGAAAAACGCTTTGGCTTCCCTGACTTGAGAGAGTAGGAATTGTAGCCAGGTAGTTTGGAGCGACAGAACTACTGTTAATTGTTGAAAGCTAAAGACGTGGCTTCAGAAAACTGTAAGCCAGGAGCTCAGTCCACATTGCTAAAAGGTTTTCTGATATCTGAGAATGCAGGATAAGAATGTGTATTTCCCTTTGTTTATTTAAGTGAAATAATTCAGGTTACTATTTCGTTTTAAACAAAACCATGAATTTACAGTATGGTGCACTTACTAACAGCTGAAGAGATGCACCAGAAAAAAAATGTATCGCTTTAAAATTTAGGACTTTAGATTGCCACTTTTCTGTTCAAGAAGGAAATACTTAAATACTTAAAGGAGAAATGCATTATAAGTGTATACTGTATGTTCTCAGGTTGCAACGCTTAAAAGTACAGCTGTTCTTGAGAACAGCAGTGCGAATACAGGAAGTTTACTTTCTAAAATTAAGACCTGAGCTGTGTCCTCACATGTCCGATGACAATTTTGTACTTTCAAGGAAGTAAGGGATTTCTAGCAAGTGTTCCAGAGGTTCATAATTACAATTTCTTCGAGTTTCTAATGGTAATGTTGTACTCAAACTCACATCTCGTTAAAGTCTGAAGTTGTTGGCACCATCTTTTTAGACATGATTGTTTTTTCTTTTTTTTTTTTTTTTTTTTAACATTCACTTGAACATACTTGGGCGCATTTGGATTGCTTGTTTGCGGGTGTGGTTTCATGAACAAGGTGAGCCTGTTTGAACAGTGTGTGCCACCTGGGTTGCAAATAAAGCTCTGAATGAGTGCAGAGATTCTTGGTTTTGCTCCCTGCAGAGCCACCCCCAGCCCAGATAACCAGCAGTGGCTCTGCGGAACCCAGTCTGGCGTGTCCTGCTTTCTGAGCCCTGGTTCAGTGCCAGTCAGACCAAGCCTACACACGGGACTTTCTGCAAAGACTTAGCTAGGAGTAGTTTTATAATAGGTTACTTGTGGGCCTCTGGCTAGCAGATTTAGATCTAGCAACATACCACATACTATAGGTACAGATATGGAAAAATTTTACTATTTTTTTTCAATAAAAATAATTTACAAGTGGGGAAACAGCTTGTATAATGCAGCATGTATAAAATCTTGTCAAACCAAATGCCTAACTCTTTTCAGTTTTGATTTTTTTTCTTAATTCTTTTCAGAAATCCTAACTTTAATTTGCAAAAATATTAGATGTAGTGTTTTAACAGGCTTTTTTTTAATTTAAGCACCCATTTAAAAATATTTTTTTAAAGATAACACCTTCTAACTTCTGCAGGATATATTGTGAAAATGCAGCTCTTAAGGAAGCATTGAAACTGAGAACAGAAGAAGTTAGAACTCTTAAAGCTGAAAATGCAAGTAAGCCACCAAGAGCTATTCCTCTTCACATAGTGTTTCTCAGGAATAATTCAGGATTTAGCTATGAAGGAAGCTTTCTGTCGGGCTAAGTATCTTGTTACTTGTAGCTGATATTAGTGGATACGCAGAAACCCTCTGTAGGCAGACAAGCTGTGTTTGTTTTTCTTCTCATATTGTTGCTTAAACTGAATAAAAAAACAAGAGATGACAGGAAAGGTCAGGTGTGCACAGCTTGGAAAGTAGATCAGACCTGGAAGGGGGCAACCACAGCCACAGGAGCCACCAAAAGCTCCTGCTGCAATGACAAACTGCATCAGAAACACTTTTAACTTAGCCCCTTAAAGGTTCACATGGTGCGAACTTTGAGATATTCGGCTCATCAGCTTTATAGTGGAGATTTTCAAACTGCGGATTGTGCAGGCATCTGTTTGGCTCAAGCCCCTTTCACTTATTTTTTGTTTCCAAAATGCTTTAAAATAGCTGACATACATCATTATTTTCCCAGTATTGTGCTCTAACTAAAAGATCAGCTGCCTTATTTGTAAGTATACAAAGAGATAAGCCCATAGTACTGAGGTAGAGTAATAAATGAAATGATATCTCTGTATGTGGGTTGTTACCTGTAGGAAAACACAGAAGAAAAGACAACTGGGATCTGAGTTTCTACTTTTACATAGTCTTATCACATTCCCAAGCTGGTGCTTAAACTACAGAAACACTTACTTTGGGTGTAGTTAAACACAGAAATTAAGAAATGAGAGCAGCAGACTGTGTAATCACTTTCCTTTTTTTATTTCACAGTCCTGAATCAGCAGTGCTTGGAATTTCTTGCAATGCTAGATGTGAAACAACAGAAGGTTGTTCAGGAAAACATGTCCTTGAATAAAAGTGACATTACGGATTTTACAGGCCTTGAAGTAAGTATGGCTTACATGTCTTTCGAAATGGATCATTCGAAGATATATAGATAAATTTTGTTTGCTGATTATTTAGCTGTTTCTTTGGACTCGTTTTTAGCTAATAACAGTATGCCTTTGCATTCCTGTTAATCAGTTTTCTAATTTGTGATGTGTCATGATTCCTATTTTGCAAAGAAAAGGTGGACAGGTGGAGTGTCAGCCTATCTTTCACAAGCCAGCATGCTGCTTTTTTTCTACCCAGTATCTTAATTTGTAACTCCTATCCCTACTGCTTTACTTTATTGAGTGAAAAAAAGTATTGAATGAGGTTTGCAGGGAGTAGCATACACAGGCCAACAATTTTTGTGTCTCATGCTTTTCTTGCAGAAAAATATGTTTCATGCATGTGGTTGTGAGTCAGAAGAAATCATGCCAAAATCTCTTGTAGCTTGCTTCCCTTGACCCATACACTCCCTTTGTATTTTCAGGATGGTTTTTTTTGCTAGTCATCTGCATTTCTTGGATTGTGTTGTGTAAGCAGATAGATATTTAACCGGTGGGTTTTTTTAATTTTAAGCTGGCAGTTCTTGGAGCCTGCGCTTGCAACACTTCTGGAGGGCAGCCTTGTCCCTGTGCTAAAATGGCAGCTGTAACTCGAAAGCAACTTCTTCATCTCAAGCAAGAGGTAATGCTGCTTGGCATAGATAGGCAGAAGCAGAGGAGCGTTTGAGCTCAAAACTAAACAAACCCTGAAACACTCTACTGCAGCTTACACGAACTAATGTGTCTTAAAACAATAATACATTTCAGAAATAATGTTATGGTCGTACTGATTGTAATGCCCTAACTTTTGCTGATAAAAAAACTGTAATTATGATACCATCAGCTTTACTAGTTAGAAAAAAAAACCAAAACTTTATTGTATTTTTTTCCTTCCACTCATATTTTTTAATCTAAAGAAAGGAAAAAACACTCTAAGTGTATGCACTCTGTAAATGTGCACATACTGTGAGTGCGGACTACTGCTGGCCCTTTTCCTTCCTTCCTGGCCCTGATTTCCACCCCTCCCTCGCATTGACGTCAGCACTCACAAGCCTCCTCACCCAGCTGGGTCAGGAGGCTGATCTTGCTGAAAACTCTGTATTTACATCATGCTCAAATCGATAATGTGAATTTCAGGCTCTTAAGGTTTTTAATTTAGTAAAATTCTAAAGTTTTAGCATTTTTACTCTAATTTGTATTTGACTCTGCACGTGTGGTAACCATCCTTGTGGTCCCACTGCAGAAGTTCCAGCTGACTTACAGGTTTTGAAAAGAACTACTGTTACGTCCCTTTTGGTTTCTGCTGCTTCCTTGATTGTATTTATTTAAAAGTTGTCTGTGTTAATGGCTTCAGTCTGTCTCTTAATATACATTTTACATCTGCTATTGCTTCCAAATTACTTAATATACTTTACATTTTCTCTGAATTAAAACCAGATTGAAAATCTGAAGAAGAGTAAAGATGAAGCTTACATAATGGCGGATGCTTTCAGAATTGCATTTGAGCAGCAGCTAATGCAGAGGAAGGACCAAGCCCTGAGGCTTGCGGAAGTGATAAAGATTAAGAAGGAAATGAAATTTATAAGCTGGAGACGTCTGAAAGATGAAGGTAACTGGGCATTCTATGTATCTATAATGGTTGAATAGAAGTTAGCTGAAAAGTGTCACAGGCAGACTTTCTTACTGTATTAAATGTACAGTTGTGGTTTGATTGCTGACTGAGGTTTCTGAAGAGTCAAGAAAAAAGGAACAAGGTTATGTCAAAACTGTAAATGCATTAAACAGCGTGTCATGTAGATGAAGAATTTCTACTGGAAGTCTCACAAGTATAATGGAGGGTCTCTGTGTATTAGTGGACTATAAAAATGCTACTGTAGGTCATAGGAGCTAGCAGTCTGGGCTTTCAATGTAGCCTTTTTTTATTACACATTCGTGAGCTGTATTATCTGAGTAAAAACATGCTAGAATAAATAAGCCGTTCTGCAGATGACAATAACATCTGGGATATTAAAGATGTTACGAAAACAGCACAAAAAGGCGCTAATATTTGGCAAGTTTATCTTGGCTATTTTAGATGCTACCAGCAATTTAATGTGCTGGGTTTTTTTCCAAGTCATCTAATTTTAAGAGTTAGGGAAGGAGGAGAAAGGCAAAAAAAATATATACTGAGCTTTCACTGAAATACTAAATACAATACAGTTTTTTTATTATGTATGTGTATCTACCTCAATATTTATTACGTTTCTTATACTTCACATGGCCATCTGTGAGTTACAAAGCACTCTGTAAAGAGGAGAAATCTCTATTACCCTTTTCTTCTTTAAGAAAACAGATAACAGAAAGTATTTAAGTGCTTATGTCATGGTCAGAATGACACTTCAAGATATATTTGTGTTAGCCATCAAACTGGAGGTGCCAGGCTTAGAAGTTTGGTGGGTCTTCTGGATTCCTTGAGTAGCCTCAGGTTGTAATATTAAAACAGGATACATCTTGAATATGTTTCCCCTCGACTAATATAATCATTTCCCAGCTCTATATCCTGATACATACGTTTCGTAACTTTAATGTATTTTAATATTTTTTAAAACCTGAGGAATTTTTAAACAGGTTGTGTCAAAAAACACTTTTTTTCAGGATACCTACTGTTTAAAAACAAATTACCACAAATAATTTTTTAATGTGAAGTGTTATAGTGTATTTCGCATACAGCGAAAATTGTTTTATTTTCAATTTGCCCATATACATGATGAAAGGTCTCTTTAGCCTTTAGTGATGCTGAGGGTGCTGCTGCACACAGGTCACCTAGCACATCATGTACAGTGAGACAACCTACAGCTTAAGTTGCTTTTTTAGAGGAGATCGTTCAGAATCCAGTTTTATGCATGTCCACTTTATCCAAAAGTATGGGTTTATTCCTCTTCCTGAACTCCACGGTTCGTGTGCTTTTGTTTTCCTTAGGACATGTCAAGTTATCGGGGAACAAGAACAGTCTGGGGCAAAAACTGTCTGGACTCCTCTCGTCAGACGGGGACTGCAGGAAAGTGAAAGAGTTGGACAATCCCCATGAGATCCTGAAGATGTTAATAGATTTGGTTTGTATTTTGTTAAACTATTCATCGTGGGTCCTTAGGGGAGGAAATGTAGCTCTTGATTTAGATAGACTGCCTCATTCTTAGCTTATAAACCACTTCTTTTCTTTCTCTTTGAAATGAATAACCCAGGTAAATGACAAAGAGGAGGCTCTGGCTCATCAAAGAAAGGTGAGTTACATGCTGGCTCGCGCGATGGAGGCAAAAGAGGATGTTTTGGAACAGGATAAAGGAAATGTCACTCTGGGGAGTTGTCAGGACAAAACCTCAGGGTCATTGGGCCCTGTCCACGCTGGCTGCCAAAACCCCCGTTCTCAGAGCGGGAATTCTTCAGTTCCCAGTGCAGAAACACTTGAAAATCCGGTTAAAACACTCCGAAAATCACACTCCTGGCCATCTGAGGTGACACACTATGAAGAAAATAATCCGCGTGGAAAAGTGGATGAGACTGTAGTGATCTCTGTATAGCCGTCTGCTGGAATAAATTTAGTTTTTACAAAGAAATTTATTGTGGGAATGCCTAAAAACACCCTGTGATGACATCACTGAGGCCCAAACTAGGACGATGCGTTAGGTGATAACATCTTTAATGATACCGCAGTAGCGCAGTAACTGTTGCTTTGGCGAAACAGCCTGATTTAATTAATTTCAAAGAATCACAGAATGTCAGGGATTGGAAGGGACGTCAAAACATCACCCAGTCAAATCCCACCGCTGGAGCAGGAACACCCAGATGAGGTTACACAGGAAGGTGTCCATGTGGGTTTGAATGTCTCCAGAGGAGACTCCACAGCCTCCCTGGGCAGCCTGTTCCAGTGTTCTGTCACCCTCACTGAGAAGTTTCTTCTCATTTAAGTGGAACCTCCTGTGTTCCAGTTTGTACCCATTGCCCCTTGTCCTATCATTGGTTGTCACCAAGAAGAGCCTGGCTCCATCCTCGTGACACTCACCCTTTACATATTTATAAACATTAATGAGGTCACCCCTCAGTCTCCTGAAAGCTGAAGAGACCGAGCTCCCTCAGCTTTTCATTTAACAATAATTTCCAAATGAGAGGAAGCAGCTCTCAGTTGCCTGGAGCCCTCACTTTTGCCCGCCCTTCCCCTGACTCCACCTTGAAACTGACGGAGTCAGAGTGACGTCACACCGGAGAGTGACGTGAGCAAGAAAAGGCAGGGGGGGAGGGGGCCTGACGGCGCCCCCTGCTGGCGGGGCGCAGGTGCGCGCGCGGAGGGACCGCGTCAATCACATGGCAGGCTCCGCCCCCGTCCGGGCGCGGGGCTGTGGGAGTGGGCGGGGCCGCGCAGGCGCGGGAGGCAGGAGTGGGCGGGGCCGCGCAGGCGCCGAGCGGCGGCCGGGCGCACAAACAAGGCGCGGCCACTCAGGGGAAGTGGAGCGCTGGCCGGTGAGGTGAAGTGCTGGTGGGGGCGCCACTGCCCGCCCCGCAACAGCAGCCGGGCCTCCTCCGGCAGCCCGGGAGGGCAGCCCCGCGGGTGAGGATGTGGGTACGGGGCTGGGGGACCCGCGGCCCGGTGGCGGTGACAGGTCTCCGCGGGGCGCTGCCGTGTGCCGGCGCCTTCCGAGGCTCCCCGCTGGAGGGGCGGGAGCCGCTGTGGGCCGGGAGCGCGAAACGGGTTTTCCTCAGGGGCGGCTGTGACCGGCCCCAGCGCCTCCTGCCCCCGCGGCGGGGTCGGTGCAAAATACCTTTGTCTTACCCGGTCCGGTGCATATAAGAAGTGTCTGAGTTGAGGAAAGTGTCCTAAGCGGGCGTTGAGCATTGAAGTGTGTTCCAGGCCTGGAGAAGGACTTGTGTATTTCAGAACCGATAAAGGCTGTTGTTAGTCAGAGGAACTTTGTGCTGTAAGGATTTTACAGTCACGGTAGCATCAGATTGGATATTAGGAAAAAATTCGTCCTGGTGAGGGTTGTCAGGCATTGGAACGGGCTGCCCGGGGAAGTGGTGGAGTCACCATCCCTGGAGAGCTTTAAAATGTGTTTAGACAAGGTTCTCAGGGACATGGTTTAGTGCCAGAGTTGGGTTATGGTTGGACTTGAGGATCCTGAGGGTCTCTTCTAACCCAAATGATTCTGTCAGCAAATGCACTCTTTGGAATGGAAGATGGTAATGAAACAAAAACAAACCCTTGTGGGTTTTTTGGCATACAGTTTGCTGCTTGCACACCGTAGCAGCTGTGTAGTTCTCTTACAGCAATTCATGCTGTCTAGAGCATATTAGGTTGCTTAGGTGGATTAATTGCACCTGGAGGTTTAGAGATATTAGTGGTGGTTTTGCTTACTTTTGTTCAATTTATTTTTATATAGGGTACAGTGTATAATGGGCATGTTTACACCATACAGGCATTAAATGTTTTAAGACATGCTTCTGGACAAACTGAGAAATATTGTTTGTATTTAAACACAAGCTATAATGGCAGAGAACTGGTTATTAGTACATTCTGGAGAAATGCATAGAGCACAGAAAACGATCCACTTGACTGCCGGTACTAGATGCTGTTGGTGTCTAGTGCTGCATTGCTGAGGTTGTCTGATATGAATATCTGGTTATTAGTAATGTAAATCAGAAGATCAGAATATTGAAGGAACACTGGTTTGCATTGAGGAAAGATCTTTCAGACCTGATGTAGTAATCGTATTCTCATGACTCATTTTCGAATGCTGAGTAATAATTGCTGATACAACTAATGACGGTGGCACTGTGGGCAGTGTGTGAGAGTTGTGCTTGTTCTGTTGGGCAAGTGGATTCTTCAGCTGTGGGCCTGACTGCCGATGGTACCGCTGATGTGTTGGAGCACTGCTGAAAGTCAGTAATTGTTGACAGACAATTTTTTGTGTTGCGTGAATGATACCATTTTCTGTTCAAAAGAACAACAACAAATTACTGTGAATGGATGAAAGAAAATATTCAGGAGCTGAGGCTGATGTTGGGATAGAGTTGTGCAATTCATGTTAGTTGTAATATCATAATGCTGTTGATAGAGTTTTATTATTTTCAAGGAATTGTGTTGAACTAACAGAATCTTGCTCTTTAAGCAAGACAGTTTAGTTTTTTGCAGTGTGCCATGTAGGCTTTTCCTTATGTGTCTGAAAACTTCTGTAACTTCTATCCTCAACCCCTGATTCAGCTAGTAAATGTGCTGTGGCAGCAGCTGCTGCAGTTTTTGGGTAGGACAGTATGTTGTCTTGCTCAGCAATAATCATTTAATATTTGTTTTATGTAATTTAATTTTTTAACAAAGCATTTGCTCAGTTGTAATGAACTTCCCTGTTGATTGCTGATGAACTCTGTGTGTAGTTGTATCCTTATATTTTTTTTGTCTGTAGGGCATTGAACCTATGGATGGGTGTGTGGTGTAGATGTGTTGGAGCGGGGCAAGAAGGAGAAGGCTGGTAGTTAAACACTTAGACTCTTGAGGTGGGAGGAGCAGCATACTGTGCTAGATGCAGCACTTCATTTCTACGGCACTGTGAAATTAATGGTTGTGTTTCTATCAGAGGCTTTGTCCTAGTTATGGTACTTGCTGGGTAGTAAGCTGGAAAAAATTACTTAAACCCTGTTGTGAGGATGAAGGCTTCAATATAGCTTTCTGCTTGGGCTAAATATGATGATTAAATACAATGATGGAGCTGAAATAATGTAACTTTCCAGTGAGCAAAAAGACTTCTCTGGTAACCTAAAATCAAGATGGCTACTGTGGTCAGCTTTCTGGAGTGAAGACCTGTGTGTGTGTGTTTATCACTAAACCTGATCTTGCATTGTTCTAGCCTGCTCTTTACAAAAGCAGGCCAGGATTCTGCAGTGACAATTAGCTGTGACGAGCTGGAGATCTGGTAATGCCTGTCTATATTAACACTACAGAGAGTGTTTTTCAGGCATTCTTACAAACATCAAAAGGCAGTTTGTCAGACATTAAACTGGTTAGCTGATAATAATTAACATATCCATTTTATTTTACAGGTTATTGTAACAGAAAACTACTAACTACCACCATTTGGAGAGACTGTATTTGAAAAAAAAAAATTGTCAGTCCATCCTGTATCTTGACCATTTGCTATCCTAACACACTTGTTTTATCTTCTCCTTTAAATAAGAGCGTGTTGAAGTCCTTAGTTGAATGTTGGTTTTGAACTCTGGAATGTGTGCCTATTGTATTAAAAGTGATTTATAAGGGGTATGAAAGAAGTGGTCCATTAAGTGTTTTTAAATTCACCAGCACACTTGCAGTCATTGCACAGCTATCCACATCAGAGTATTTGCTTCCCCTAGGTAACAATTTGTGTAGTAAAGTTGTTTCCTCTATTTCTTAAAATATTATTTTTATGCAATTTAAAGTGTAGTATTAGGTGTTGGCCAGAGATCAAGCCTTGTCTAACTGGGCAAATACATAAGCAAACTTTCACTATTTTATTTTGTTCCATTTCAGCTTGCCTCCTGGAGGCCTTAGAAGGACAAGAATGGCATTTGACCAGGTGTCCATATGGCCTAAATGTTAGCTGTTCAGAATCATTACCAAGATTGCCACATAATAGCTCACTTCAGTGCTGTTCATGCCGACTGTTGTAGGTTCTGGCTTCCTGGGTTCTCCATGGTGACCACTGCCTGGCATAGTAGTTCAGTGTTACTAGTTTTCCACTAAAAATCCTGGGTAAGATAATAAAGAATGCTGGCCTTGAAATTAGGGCATAAGTAAAAGGTTTGAAAGACTTGTGGTGGGCTTGTTTAGAAACATACCAAATGTTTACCTTGAAAAGTGGCAAGTACTGGTAGTGTGCTTTTTTTTGTAATACACCAACAAAAAGTATTATTCTGTCTTGAAGTTAAAAGAAAAACGATGAGATGAAGAGTTGAGTGTTAACTGGAAAAAAAAATGGATCTTTGCCAACGCATGTACTTGAAAACCCTTGTGATTGGTGTGTACCGTTCTTTCAGTGAGATTAGCTGCTGCTTAAGGAAGTGAGAGGTACATAAGAACTAAAGGTGTCATGAGAATTGGTGACCTGTAACAGTGTAAAATGTTCAGAATTTGACCTGTGTCTATCCATTGATATGTTTGGTGTATTTCTGGCTGAAGAAGTAGTAAGTGAGCACCCCAGCATTCCTCTTGGAGTCAGACCTTGTGGTTTACTCATACAGCAGTCAGTCAAATGCCTTAAGGAAATAACAGACTTAATTAGGTCTTACATTTATACAGTCCTAAAATTACGTTTGGTAACCACGAGACTGATGTGGCCCCTCATGAAAATGAGTTTGACACCCCTGCTCTAGACTGTATTCAGACTACTTAAAAGCTGACAGTCTGCAGCCCTGTTTGTAGTTATGTTTTGTTTACATGGAGAAAGAAGAAGCTTATTTAAAAGGAACAAAAAATGCTTCATAGAAGTTGTCTTCTAATAATAAAACTTCAGCTTTGTAAACAGCAAAATTCTGTGAATGAAATGCTGTATTTTTTTTTTTTTTTTAGGTTTAAGGAGGCTAAAGCTTCACTAGAACTGTAACTAGAATGGACAGTTACTTTAAAGCTGCAGTCTGTGACTTGGACAAACTACTAGATGAATTTGAACAGAATACAGGTTAGTTCCTGCATGCCACCTTCTCCAGCATAATAATGTCAGTCAAATGACTGTTAGTGTGGAATCTGAAAGTACTATATGCTAAATAAAAGCTTGAATTGATGAATAAATGTGATGTAGAGGAAGTGCACTGTGGAAAGAGAGGAGTTTTATAAACTTAGCTTTTGATCTCTTTTTGCTTAAAACAGATGAATATGAATGCTACAGGACACCTCAAAATCCATATGACTCAGAACATCATGCACTTTCCTCAGTTCTGGATTGCTTACAACATGTATACCCGACAGCAAAACTGCAAGAGGATTCTGACAGTTATACTTCATCAAAAGAAATCTCTCTAGCTGGCCACACTGGAACAAGTGAAGCACTTCTGAGTTATTCACCACAAAATGAGAAGAGCATTTCTGGACCAGATCTTTTGTCCACTGTAGACAGTGGTTCCTTAAATGAAATTCAGGCTTTGAACCTGGGAAGGTGTAGTGTACCTGTTTGTGATCTTGTTAATGACACAGGTAACTTAATCCATTCAGTGGCTGCTCATGAAAACACTCAAAAGTTGCAGCCAGATGACTTCCAGTACAGCAAAGGTTTGGTTGGCTTTGGCATATCTTGTGTACCTGTTCCTACTTGTGTGTCATCAGCTGGTTGCAGTGGTGTTTCAATTACTGAGCAGAGTGATGGGGACTCAGTGCTACAAGATTCAGGATGTCTTAAAACAGAGGAGGTTAATAATTCATCTTTAAAATCAGACGGTTGTGCTACAGTGAAGATCTCAGATCCATGTAGTGATCAACACAGGACAGAATCTGTAAAGTGCAGTGAAGAGTTTGATCAGATCGAACAAACTGCTCGCCTTAATGCTGCATTTGTCCCTGTAACATTGCAGAATTCAAATGCATACAGTCCCAAAGATCAGAAAGAATACAAAAAATTGCCTTGTGAAGCACAAAATGAAGGAGCATGCTCTGCAGTAAGTGAAGAGATGTATGGAAAAAATACCACAGAAAGGGTAAACTCAGAAGATGAGAGTAACATTGAATCCATGCCTTCAGGTCTGCACGAGCAGCCTCAGTTGCACAAAAGCCATGCAACATTACCTGGAAATAGTGTTTTACCAGGCTCTTCATGTCAAACAGGAGCTAAAGTAGAATTGGAAAAGAAAATCACAGAAGAGAAGGTAGACAGTGAAGAATTTAATAGCAATGATATACTAAACAGTGTTTCGACTTCATGTATTTCAGCTGAGGATGTCCAGACCTCACTGTCATGTCTTCCTCTTCCTGCATCTGTATGTGGTTCCTTAGTTGTAACAGATGAAAATGTTAATCCTCTACCTCAAAATGAAATGGCGGAGGTTATTAGTGGTACTTTGACTGTGCATGCTGGAAAGTCTAAAACTGATCTCTCTATTAGGGAATCCTGTGAAAACACTGACTTGCGTGAACAGGAAGGATATATAGAAATGAACAAAAGTGTAGTGGAAAAAAGGACAGATGGAGAGAGGTACCATGCTGATAATGTAATTGATGACAGTGATTCTCAGCAAATCCAAGTGTTTTCTTCTGCTCTTCTAGAATATGAAGCTGAGCCATATGGTGTTGGTATAGACTCTTATTACGATGAAAGTATGAGCACAGTTATGGCTGACTTTACTGTTGAGGACGATGTTATTAACAGTGATACTCTAATAAGCGATGCTGAGCTGGATGCTTTCTTATATGGACAAAGTCACCAGTCCAATGTGTTGAAGTCATCAGACAATGATAGTAACTTAATGGAAGCTCATGCAAATGAAGGGAATTTAACAAATGTGAACAACCTGAGTTCCACAGATGTCAGTGAAGAACAGATGCAAGAAAAACTGGTGGAGATAACAAGCATTAATAGTAATCTTAAAGTATCTCTTACTGCCAGTGAGTTGGAATCTGCAACAAAAGAGAATTTGTCTTGTATTCAGGACGCAACTGAGAGTGGTAGTGAAACACTAGCTTCTAATGTTTGTACTGAAGGTGCAAGGCCAAAGCAGCTGCTTGGCCTTTCCCAAGGAGCTGTTGGTCAGAGACAACTGGATAAAACAGATGTACTTGAGAGAGAAAATGAGGAGGCCAGTTCTGCTACCCCAGGAGCTCCCTCCTCAGGCATTAGTGTAAATGTTGATAAAGATTCTGACCCTGCACATTCTGAGGAAAGCAGCTCTGAAGCTGGAGGAAATCAAACATCTGAAAATTTGGAATCACTTAAAATATCTGCTGCACTTTCATGGAAACAGCCGTTGTGGGTTCCTGACTCAGAGGCACCCAACTGCATGAACTGCCAAGTCAAGTTCACGTTTACAAAAAGACGACACCACTGTCGTGCATGCGGAAAGGTAAGTTATTGGAGAGGGGTTCTGTGCCACTGAAAGCAAATTAATTCTAGCTTAGGGAAAATCAAAATACAGAAGGGAAGGAATATTGACAGAATATTTCTAGGCTCAAAGTTTTTTATTTAAAAAAATAATTTTATTTTTCCTGCATAGAAACTTAAAGATTGTTGGAAAAGGCTGATTAATTAAGAAACATATGACTTTTTTTGTGAAAATAATTAAAGGGAAGTACAGAGAATGTTCTTATGTTGTCTTCCATTACTGGCTAGACTAATGTGTTTTGCATGGAACAAAGAAGATGAAACAGTGGAATACTTTATAGTAGTCATAGTGAATCAGTTTTTTACTTGGTTTTTAAGTTAAGCTTATGTATTTAAGCTTAACAAAAATGAGGTGGTGATGATGATGATGATTGGAATTC
This sequence comes from Pampusana beccarii, assembly GCA_013399365.1. Taxonomy (NCBI): domain Eukaryota; kingdom Metazoa; phylum Chordata; class Aves; order Columbiformes; family Columbidae; genus Pampusana; species Pampusana beccarii. The sequence continues at coordinate 42,608 of VWYH01009800.1, forward strand.
CGGGAAGTGATTATACCAGCTGTAAAACACTGTGAACCTGGAAGGACTGCATTCTTTCAGGAGCTGTAACAGCAGTACCAATGCAAAGGATTGATAACCTAAATCTGTCCCTTGTGTGTTTAGATATATGATTTTCCAGGGGAGTCATCTCAGAGGAAAATTATGCTGCTTTTGTGGGGTGAATGGTACTCACCAGCTGAGCAAGTGACCTGTAGAACTTTCTACAGCCTGTGGTCATCTTCAGTGTCAAAGCTTATTCTTAATCCAGCATTCCCTTGTGAGCTGCTGTGGCTTACACTTGTACTGGTGCATGAACAGAAATAGTAACTGTACTAATGAACTTATTTTTTTCAGTGTTCCTCTGTAAGCTTTATGAATGAGATCTAACAAAGACTGATGTCAATACTTAGTAACTTTTTGCGTCCCCAGTGTTGAGAAACATCTGGAGAGGCTTTGTAATTTTTTTGCAGGATGTCTCTTCTAGCACTGTATGTTCAAAAAATAGTACCTGTTTACTTCAACTGTAGTAAATGTGAACTAAAATGTAGGTCTAAATGTGGGTGCCAAGAAAATTAAGAACTCATTATGACAGTGTAGATGTCATTGAACTAATCACTTGTCAGAATATCCTGTTGAAGTTTTGTAACAATTTAAAACGCGATTCTTCAGAGTGGGTTTCATTTTGGTCATAAGACTGAGTTCAAGTTCCCGTTATGCTCTCTGAAGTTTCTTGTGCCTTGTCTAGGGATGGGGATAAAAGCAGCCTTCGCTACACAGGCCTCTTTACAGCAATTGCCTGTTAGTGTTGCTGATCTTGTGTGTTAACAGGGGGATTTGTCAGAAAAAGTGTAATTAGATGGAGCATTACAACACATGTTCATTGGGAGGATGAGGACAGTATAGATTATCTAAACTTTAGGTATACTGGAGTGCTGTGCAGTTATGACTGTCATAGCTTTTTTGATTGTGCAGCAGCTTAACTTTCTGCCTTTAAGACTTTGTCTTTTTATAGTAACTTTTTTTTGTCTTTAAAAGAATACTTTGTCTTTTTATAGTAACTTTTTTTTGTCTTTAAAAGAATAAGACCTATTCCTTGTGGACATGTTGTGGGTTGTATTTTCAACCGCTTGGACATAGGATAAACTGGTAGGAATTCACAGTTGTCCTCTGTAGAGTATTATGGAAGACAGTTTTTTTCGTGTGGTCCTACGGCTTATTTTATCAATGAAAATGGCAACATTTGTCAATTCTGGCTTCTGTGCTGGAGGGAAGGGTGAAGTTAGTGGTCCCTGCTCTCTCTCCTGTCTGTGGCATTTGTGATGCCAAGCAACTTTGCAGTTTCTTTGTTTAGGTGTTTGTCTCCTGTGGTACCCTTCCTCTTCCTAGCTCAGCTGTAACCAATTTCTTTGATCAGCAGCCTTGTCTTCATCTCCTTTCACCTGTTACGTTACCTGTCCCTCTAGTTTGTATTCACCTCTTGTCTGCTGCGCGTTAGGATGAAGCTGCCTCCTCTGTTGTGGGTCCCAGTTGCACCAAGTGTAAGAGGAGAATACCAGTTGCAAAGAATTGTACTGCTTAGCATTCAAAGCCCTAAGGTGGATTGTAACTGATTAGCAATTAATCTTCACCAGTTACATTCTTGAGATCTTTACTGAGCATGTGCCTTTTCAGGTGAGGTAAATTGCATGTGACACTAATGCAGGAGCACTTGAAATAGTTTCTTTTTTGGGCTTGTATTGCACCGCTCAGGTATTACTGGTTTTACGGTGACTGTTTCTGCTTCAAGGAGGTCACTTGTGATAGCTTTTTTTTTTCATCTGTTGCTACTGTTTGTTTGTTTTGTTTATTTTTTTTCCCCTTAATCTACCTTGTTTTCATGGAGATAACTAGGAGTAGCAGAAGACTTTTAGTGTTTTTTTCCACTTCTTTTCCACTTAACTCTGGTCAGTGGTAGAAAGCTTTTTCAGACCAAGATTTCAAAAGATACCTTTTGTAAAGGCTAATACTGACTCTAGAGTTTGCATATAGCTAAAAATGCTGTGACTCTGAAAACTTGCAAATCATCCTTGAAATAACATAAGGGAAGAGGGAGAAAAGCAGCAGACATCGGAACTCTTGCAGAAAACAGCTTTACTAGAGACATAACTCTTTGAGCGGGATTGTGCAGGTGTAGTCCAGGCTGAAGATATGCACTTTTTTTTTCCACATCTCTCCTTAAAAATAGGCAGGATATATATCCTGTTGGAGTAGAAAAGCATATTTTGTTCTTTCAAAGCAGCCTTCAAGCTTTTAAAATGCTTTGCTGAAGAGAGCTAGTAACATGGTGGCAACTATGCTTATTCTTTCTGACAAAGTTGGGGAGCCTGCTAAGCCAACATGGTTTCTGAACCCACGTTAGTAAATAGCTTGGGAAGCAGTGAGCTCTTTGCTGATACAACACTAGGTCTTTTAACTATTACCCAAATCCTAATGCAAGACTGCAGCAGTTATCTTCAGAGATAATACTAAACCAGTAGAGTAAATCTGACCCAATTCCAGGGTTCAGTCCTTGTTCCTGCCACTGTTGTTTAATATAGAACAGTTGTAGGATTGAATTTGGGAGTAGGTGGTGCAACCTGGAATTCTTTTCATCACTCTAGATAAGAATATTGATGTAATATGATTTGTGGCCTCCTCATTTTTGCTCCTCTTTATTGTGTAAATATTATGGGTTTGGTTTTGTTTGTTTTTTTGTCATGAGGAATTAAGATACAGGCTTGAATATTAGCCTGGAAAGGGTTTAGAATCAAACGAGTGTATTTCTTGGAAAACTTTTCTAATTGCTATGCAATTGTATACCAACTGCTTCCAGTTATAATGTTTTTAAAACAATTTAAAAATCCAGTTTTAGCCATCTTTGTGAGCATCTGGCCTTATGTGATGAGATCCACTCACAGCAAGAAATTTTAGGTGCCGCTTGGTTTCATCGTGGAGTCTGAGAGGGTATTGGCAAGAGCCCTTCTCTGGACCTGCTTTAACAAGTCTATGTCTTTCCTGTGCTGGGGACCCCAGAGCTAGATGCAGTAAAAACCTTTTTAATAAAAACATTTTTGGTCTAGTACTTTCCCTTCTCCCCAAACAGAAATGTATTTTAAGATACATATGCTAAAGGTCCTTTTCTCCTTCCCTGCTTCCAAGAATGTGTATGCAAGCTTTATATAATGCAATCTGGTTTAGTAAAATTACTGAATAATAACAGGAACTTAATTCAGGAAATACTGGGATTTTCTGTATAATATTTAATTCAATTTTCTTCTGGTTCAGGTTTTTTGTGGTAGCTGTTGCAAACGAAAGTGCAAACTACAGTACATGGAGAAGGAAGCAAGAGTCTGTACTGGCTGTTATGATGATATTAATAAAGGTAAAAATGTGTTTTTTGAGTAATTGTAGTAGTCATTAAAGAAGAATAGGTACAGCTAGTATCTCTTTAACCTTTTGTTGGTTTTAGGAAGCTTCACTGCTTTAACTGGTGTATTTTCCTATTTCTGCATGGAGGGAGGAAGTGAGTAATTGTACCTCTTAGCTGGATTTCAGTTCTTATTTTAAACTTTGAGTAGCAAGCTGGTTATTTTTTATTAAAAAAAAAGTAAGGTTTGTACTCCATAGGAGTAAATAAATATAAAGTTATGCTATTGGTTCATCTGTGGTAGGAGCCTAACAAAAGTGATCCTCCTTCCACAGTGGCCTTCTATGCATTCAAAGGCTATACTGCTGCTTGCTCTCACGTGTTACTTGCTCATGTTATATAGCTTTCTGTTGTGATATTTTTACAAGTCACTTAACAGTGCTACAGTAGTTGAATCATAAGATAACCTTTTATTAACTGAAAGCTGAGCATGGATGCTTACAGAAACATTGGGAGAAAAAATTGAGGTCATGATTATTCGTGTTTAATTAAAAAGTTGAAAACATAACAGATTTTTAATATGCCACCTGAATGGAATTCAACTTGATAAATGTGATATATGTATTTGCACCAAAGTACAAGAATTATGTGTTTCAGTGTGGTCACTGCAACAGTAGCAAGATATAGGAAGAGGTCTCTTTCTCTGTTAGGGATGAATTAGACAGATAGAAGAAGGAAGAAATCTAGATTTTCTTCTGTACAATAGCTTGACTGTTCATGTTTCATAACTAACAATTGTGCCCTGGTCTTGCAAAAAAAACCACCCATATTACTATACTGCAAGTGAAACTTGATCAATTGTGAAATCTTAAAAACTAACCATGTTTTTTTTTAGCACAGGCATTTGAAAGAATGATGAGTCCAACTGGTCCTGTCCCCAGTTCCAGTATCTCCTCAGAGCAGTCTTGTGCTGTTCCACCTTCAGAGGAAGCCCAGGTGTCTGGTAGTGCTAGCTCTCCTTCACCTTCTGCACTGTTACCTATCTCAGTACTTAAACAACCTGGTATTGAAGGTATGCTAAATGTAGTATAATTTATCTAACACTTTCATGATCTCTTTGGTAAGAGTTATTTACTGCATCCTGGATACATACTTGGTATACTGATATTTTTGTGGGAAATAGAAACTCTCTGAACTGGGACTCTGGAGAGTTACTTTTAGCTCCTGCTTTTGATGCCGTGTATAAGCCTGACCAAGTCTGTTTTAAGGCTCCATTTATGAAATGTGGATGTTATTTTTTTGTCACTATCCTTGCTGTATATATTGTAGCATTTTGTGCAGATATTACTTTCATCATTTTTATGTAGCTCAGGAGATCTCTGACTTGTGGTGCTGCTACCAGTCTTACAGTAAAAGCGAAAAGGGAAAAGTTTAGAGAAGAGTTGCTGGGGAGCATCAGGGGTTCATTCTCTGTGTAAATACTAATTATAAGTGGCTAAGTACTGTTTTTGTTCCACTTTTATTAAACATTTGACCTCCTTCAATGAAAACAAACTTTTAAACAAAGTTATAAGCTTATTTTTTTAGAGTGTATGTAACCTTTTAGTTGTGATACATGCTTCATTCTGACCTTAGTACAGAGGCATGATTGAGGAAGTTGTCTTCCTTATATCAGTGTTGATAGATTTAACTATAGCATGGCATCTTCATCTGCAAGCGTGAGATTTTTTTGCATATATTTGCCTGACTGGAGACTGGCTGATGTCAAACTGTCTTTCTGTGCTTGGTTCCAGTAAACAGATTCTCTACATATTTGTGGGGAGAAAGGACTTAATTTTTACCCTTTTCAGCTATGAGAACTGTACAAGAATATGAAGTCAGTGTTTTCTTAACCTGTCCTAGGAATGTGCTCCAAAGAACAGAGGAGAGTTTGGTTTGCAGATGGTATTTTGCCAAATGGTGAAGTGGCTGATACAACAAAACTTTCTTCTGGAGCAAAGAGGTCATCACAGGAGTTAAGCCCAGTAAACCCTGACTTGCCAGAGATGCATATGGTATGAATTAAAAAGTGTGTGTAGAATTACCTCTTGAAGTACTTTCGGTATTGGTAGGGGCCCTTATATATAGTAATACAACTTTTGCTTCACAGCTTTTGAAATCTGAGCTGATATTTGATTATCTTTGAGGGTCGCTGTGAAGTCCTTGGATTGAAGTATTCTGTAGACCATATTCAAAGGAAACTGCATTTGTTTGGGGGTGTATGTGAACTTTAAAAATGGTACTGTGGAAAATTTTCAAGAATGGGTTATTTTTATCTACACAGCCTTTGATTAACTACTTCTAGGTAACCTCAGTCATAGTTATTAACAACATGCTTATAGCGTAAGTTTCTGGATTTTTTTTGTTTTCCGGTCACTTGCTGTAGTTTGCTTGTTGGATTAGACTAAGCAGAAGTTGCTTAATGCCTTAGAGCAGGGATGTCAAACTCACTTTCACCGCGGGTCACATCAGCCTCGCAGTTGCCTTCAAAGGGCTGAATGTAATTTTAGGACTGTATAATGAGTTTGACACCCCTGCATTAGAATATTATATTATAGGGTGCAGAAAAATGTACATATTGCTTCTAATATTGAACTGAGAGGGGGATTGGCTTTTTGTAATAGATCATACTCATGGTGTTGAAGTACATGACAAGCAAAGTCCAAAGACATGTAAGTTTGCTGTGAAAAGATTTTAAGAGATTCCTCAGCTGGAGCCTTTTTAAAATAGAACATAGTTCTGAAGCATTGTCTCAAGTGATAATATAACTTCTGTGATTCTGACAGCATTCAAGAGTTCTTAAATTAGTAAAGCTAACAACCAGACCAGATCATTATTATTAATATTTGTATATGGAGGATCTTAACAGTTAATGGGTGTATGGCATGTAAATCAGCCTTAATTCAGCAAGAATGGATAACAGTAAATGTGACTAGGAAGGACTCCAGTAAGTTGCAGTAATCAAAAGGTACAGCCCGTCTTCCATTTTGGGGAAAGACTAGGATATTTGCACTTACAAAAGGTGAGCAACATCTGAAATGAAAAGCAGCATGGACAGGAGACAGTTAGTTATGGTTCTTGTATGCAGCTTCAGAAGCTCAAACAAAACCACTGTACTGTATCTCTAAAGCACAGGATGTACTTTGCCAGGTAACACGTAACCCTGAACATGCTGCCGTGGGATGCTGTGAGGGTCAAAAGTATAAAGTGATACAAAACACCAGAAAGCAGATCTGTGAGGAGGAAGTCAATTAGAGGGCAATTTAGTCCTCTTGGTGTGCTTGTGGGATATTCCTTTTGAGGTTGTTTTTTTGGTGTGGGTTTTTGGGTGTTTTTTTTTTTGGCATATATCCTCTATAAGCAGAGGATTTGCTGGAAGCTGACGGCAGACCGGGAGAACTGTTACAGGGAAGCATAGAGTTCTTAGGGGCTTTTTTTAACTTGTTGCAATGCAGAGTTGTCGCTATTGAGATAGGATGTGAATCTAACTTACTGAAAAGACGATAGTACATCTCTCCTTTTTTTTTTTTTTTTTTTTTTTTTTTTTTTTTTTTTTNTCATATCCTAATGGGTCTAGCTATGCTCATTGCTTGTCACATCTATTTCACTGAAGAAGCAGCCTAGGTTTGACTCCAAACTGAAATGAATCAGACTGTGAAACACTAGACTCAGCTGTTAGTACATAGGGTAGAAATTCATTTGCAGCGCTCAATTGCTGATACAAATGATGGAAATATTACAGTGACGGCAATGTTCAGTAGCTATGGGTGAGGAAACAGTAATACTAAACAGATTCTTGGAGGGGTATTTGGTTTATTGCTGATTGTATTACATCTGACTGTTGTATGCTAAAACGACTCATCTGTAGGGCTCCTACACAGAATTTGTGTTACCAAACAAATAAATTAATGATGCATCTTAACCTAAAATAGGGACTAATGTAACTTCTAAAGATGGGGAGGGGGAGAAGAGGAAGATCCAGGAGAGATTTGGTGGCTTTCTTAACAGTATTTATGATAGATTTCTTTTTTCTTTTAGCTTCTAGAATGCTAACAATTAAATTTCAGCTTGTTGTAAGACAAAAGTGTAGTATTGGGTTTTTTCCTTCTTCACAGACTGCAAACCCGGAGGAAGATGACACGTTAACTGATATAAATTCAAAACCTAAAGAAGAAATTGATATTGTTACAAGAAAGGAGGAATTATGTCCTGTTTCATCAGATGGTGCACAGCAGGCCATTCCAGGCCCGAGTGAGGTGATACACAGTTATAAACCTGTAACTCTAGAAACTGAAGGGTGTTCTACTACAGAAGCTGAGAAGACTAGTTGCAGTTCAACTGATCCGACTACAAGTGATATGCCTGTTAGTCCTTCAAGTTACAGAGCGCTATGTGGTGTTGAAAACTGTGTTCCTAAAGAGATCAGCCTCGTTCCTGATGGTGATAAACTGCCACCACTTCTGCTTGCAGTGGGTGAAAAAGGAAAAGGTAAAACTTGAGAAATTTTATAATACTGAATCACCTGATGCAAGATTTCTTAATATGAACTTGTGTATATATAATTTATGTTTCAATACAATTCTAATCTGTCATTTGTTTGCTGCATGTTGGATTGTTGGATAATTGAACATGCACTATTAACAAGATCAGTATGTTATGAAAAGAATACCTCATCACTTAAATGCATTATAGTAGTGACTGTGCTCACTGATGGTAACTAACAGTCCCAGTATACAGATGAGGAGACAGCGTACACAATTTGTCAGTAATGAGCAAATGAATGGTAACACATTTGCACCTTTGTTACAAGGTAATGCTTTATTTTTATATATTCCTTGAATCTTAGAGTAAACTATTCGTTGGTTGATCTGTAGCTATTTCAAGTTTAAGAATAATTCCCACTCTGTTAAGACAGGAGAATGGGACAGTCTTTCGCGTGCTGTGATCTGTAAGTCTTGTTTTAGGTAGCTGACTGACTTGTTGAACTAATTCAGATGTTAATTTTTTTAGATCCTCTGGTGGAAGAATATCCATCTAACCAACAGGTCACCTTACTTCTTGTGGAGGGAGGTCCTAATCCGTTGACTTTTATCCTAAATGCAAACTTGCTTGTGAATGTCAAGCTAATAACTTGTAAGTGGTGCACATTCTGTTTTTCCGTTAAATCCAGCTTTCTGTTTCTGACTGTAAAACAACATTACTGTGGTATCTTTAATTAAAGATTCTTCAGAAAAGTGCTGGTACTTCTCAACAAATGGACTACATGGACTGGGTCAGGAGGAGATTGTCATTCTGTTGCAGTGTTTGCCAGATGAAGAGATTTTTCCTAGTGAAATATTCAAATTATTTATTGACATCTATAAGGATGCAATGAAAGGTATGTAATTTTAATGTCTAGCTTTTTACTTTATAATACATTTCTGCTGATCTTTAAAGCTGAAGTTGATAGGTATTTTTTGTAGATATCTAATGATTCTGTTGAAAAAGCTTGCAGTGTTAGCCTTGGGTTCTAAATAAACAACAGGAAGGAAATAATTTAGGTTTCTTTGTTTCATATACTTCTGTAAACATCCTGTTTGCAGGGTTTTTTTGTTGTTCAGTCACATTGTGTTGGAGATTCTGGGTTTAAGCCCTTGAGTCCATGGGTTAGGACATCTGGAACTTGATTTGTAGAAGTATATAAATACAAGTATATAAATACATATAGTATAAGTACACATATATATATATATATAAAAGTATATAAATAATTGAGGTCTGGTTAACTGAAGTTCATCAACTGGTGTGTGCCAGAACATTCTACACTTTAGGGTTTTGCTATTTGTTTAGAAAAATCTGGTTTCATAGTCAAGTTCATTTAGTTAATAAATAGAGAGCACTTAGTCTGTGGGTTTAGCTGTCTGTCAGTCTTTAAGGAAGATGCAAGATAAACCGTATGGCTTAAAGTCTGTAGGAGACCAGTAGTCGGAGTAGTTTTCTTGACACTAATGTATTATTTCTCCAGCTGTGCAAAGACTCTGTCACTCTTTCCACAGGACGGTTGATAAGAAACATGGAAAACATTACTTTTACTGAAAACTTCCTTGGTGACAAAGAGCATGGAGGATTCCTGTTTGTTTCACCAACTTTTCAGAAACTTGATCATCAAACTCTACCAGATAACCCTTTTCTTTATGGCATTCTTATCCATAAGCTGGAAATACCCTGGGCAAAAGTTTTTCCAATTCGTTTAATGTTGAGGTTGGGAGCAGAGTATGGGGGTAAGTTTTAACGCTTTGAATAGCTGTATAAATGTAAGATTCCCTTGGGAAAATAAAGTTTTTTAGACAAGCAAAATATTTAAAGTTATCTTTGCAGTATTTTATGTTACATTTGTGTAAGACTGTGGCTTCATAAACAGAAAGCCAACTTTGAGACACTTGGGGAATTTACATTGTACCACTAGAGTCTCTTTTGGGGTTTTTTGGGTTTGTTTTTTCTGGTTTGGGTTGTTTTTTTGTGTGTGTTTTTTTGGTTTTGGTGGGGTTTTGGGTTGTTTTTGTTTTTTGTTTTCTTAGCGGGTGAGAAATCTAAGAAACCAACACTGACAGAAATACCAGAGTATCTGACTCTTGTCTTAAGAGAAAGATTTGAAGGGAAGTTCAAGCCAAATTTACAACTCTTGACAAATTGTTTTTTTAATTAAATAACTGATTATATTGGCAAAATATTACTGCTTCCTGGATAAAAGGCATTCATTACTTACAAGGATAACTTACTAATTAATACGTTAGAAATCTCTAGGCTTGTAAACATGCAGGAAGCATTCTTTCAAAGTGAGGTGGATGGAGAGCATGTGAACATGCACCACCAGAGGTTGTGCAGCGACACAACCTCCATGTGGGAGTTACTTTCTGCAGTCTGTTGCAGGCTGATGTGAGTGTGTTCTGCTCTCCCAATGAGATTTACATTCACTCTGCTCCAGGCTCACCAAAGGAAAGTGTTTACACAGGTTCCCATTGCCTTGAAGAACAGACAAAGCTTGCTTGAGCAAAATCTGAAAGTAGATACTGTTCTAAATGCCTTCTTGAGTTGCTTCTATACTTGCTTGAATAACACAGGTATTTAATTTAGCAGTATAGGTGCTGTTTTGTTTCATGTTGCACTGCTGCTTTTGATTTAGAGAGTGGCAGTTCAGATCAGATGCAGCAGTTGCTTAAGGGGAATGAATCTCAAAAATGTATCATACAGTTTTCCTGACCTGAATGTATTTTTTATAAGCCCTACCATTCTAGAAGCTGCAAGTCCATAAATATGTATCACTGTCCTGGTCATGGATTTCTTGAGTCAGGAGCAGATTTCTGCTGGCTGGGCTTCCATGTTTGTGTGTTGACAAGGGTTGTAGCTTCTTTATCGTTCTTCTTTCTCTTACTGAACTACATTTTTTGTTTTTCCTTACCAATTTTCTATCTTTGACCTTAGAATCCTGATCTTGCTATGCTACGTTTTGCTTTCGAACCGCTTCGTATTGTGGTCTCCTACATCTCATTGCCTTCCGTAATTTCCATCTGCATATGTTTCAAATTGCAGCCATGAGACTTTAAAGCATGTACAAACATCTTAATTCGGTCTCTTTTTAACAATACTAAGTGGTACTCCACTTTGTATGACAGCATTAACATAGCAGCAGATGTAACCTGTATGGTATTCTTATTCAAGCAACTACTGAGCCTTGCAATCTCTCCTACCGCTGGTGACCCAGAGACTGAACCCAGGATGTTTCCATCCAGATCTATTGCACAAAACACAGCTGACAAAGCACAGAAAGCAGCTGCAGGTCTTTGCCACAAAATTACTGCCACTAGGAGAGTGACTCCACACAGTGACATTGCAGTAGGTTTTAACTAAGGGTGGGGAAACCATGCCATGGGCTGAAGAACAGTCTGTGACAGAGAATCAGACGGGCTCTAGTTCCTTTGGCTAGTCAGATACTGAGATTAAGAAACATAAGTTATAACTGAAAATAAAAATAAATACTTGGGTTAGCAAGTCTTACAGTTGTCAACATGTAAACATGACTTTTTTTTTTTTTGCTTTCTCCACCCTAGTATATCCAACTCCTGTGGTAAGTTTCAGGCACCGGAAGCCACTCTTTGGAGAGATAGGACAAACAATTATGAATCTGCTTGTTGTGAGTAAATGTTTTATTCTCTTACCTTTCTGTTGTATTTTAGATTATGCAAAATATCCTCAAAACTTTGATTCTTGAAAGCAGAGTTCTTCTGGGCAAAGGGCTAGTGGTTTTGTTCTTCATACTTGACTCGAAGCTTTCTTACCAAGGAATATTTGTATGTGAATTAGGAAAGCTGTCTTTCATGTTGTATTGTTACACATCAGTTCTGGTAGTAAGAAATGGCTTTAATGAGTGAGAAAAATGTTAACAGTTACACTGAAACTGGTAGGAATTGTTCAATTGCATTTTTCACTTCCAAGCATTGGTGTGGTGCAGGAATTCTAGTCTTAAATTTGACATTTTTTCAATCTGAAGAGTTAATAGGCAGATGCTGTGGTCCAACTGTAACAGTAATTACTTTGTCACACAAACATAATCTTACCACAATTAACCAGTCTGACTGCTTATGTGAAGAATGTTAGGTTTTGGCAAAGTCATCAAAGTCAAGTCTGGAATTCATGCCATTTCCTCCCTGAGGAATTTTTTCCTCTGTTACTCAAATAATTCTGTTTAAACTTCAGAAAGCCTGTATTCCTGACTAGTAACCTTCTTTTAATACTTAGACCACATACTTAATGCTGTGATGGAAAGTGCTGTAAGCTTGTGGAGGTTGTGGCACGTGTTATTTAGGTGATCACTATTACATCTTGTCCTAAGAGTCCAGAGACTGTTACAGCTGAAATTAAACTGCAGTCTTTGGCTCCCCTTTCCTTTTTGCCACTGTTAAGTCCATGTTATTACATAAGGAATCAGAGGAGCTGCACCATATGAAAAGCAGTGTGTTGTTTTTTCTTAATGGAGAAATCTTGCATATTAATTCCGTGAGCCAGCTCCCTACCTGACAAGTAAAGTGCCAGTACCAATATGGAATTGCATCTTCAGACTTTTAGGCATCTTAATGTTGTGCTGCTGATGAAGGGGGGTTCTGTGTAGTTAATTTTCAGCTGGATTAGAGTTACTCTGATTCTCCTTTGTAGCTGTGTTTTTAGTGGCAGTGGGAATGGGTGCTCCTTGGCAGGATTATATCTTCTGGTGCAGCACAAGTTTTAATCTAAACTTTAATCTAAAGACATGTAGATGTGTCTCTTAGGTACATGGTTTAATGGTGGACTTGGCAGTGCCAGGTTAATGGTTGGCCTTGATCTTAAGTCTTTTCCGACCTAAATGATTCTGTGATTCTCGCTGTAGCTTTTGCTGATTGAGGAAGATACTGATTATATGGCTCAGCTGGTGATAAAAGCCTTCTCTAACCTTTATTCAACTGAATTAATAAAGGGGAATGAGGGCATCTTACACCTAATGTTCTTCTTCTGGAATAAAACAGAATAGGAAAACTTTGCAGAAGTGGCTGAAATAGTGGATGGTAACTCCATCAGGGTTAGAGAAAAGTATAAGAGACAGTGCAGCATTCAGTTTATAACTCAAGAAGTTAGAGCTGTAGGGGCCAGGGTGTGAGGCTGGAAACTAATCTAGATGGTGGCTTCTGTGGTTTGTGTTTCTGTCAGAAAGAGAGGGCGTTGAAATATTTTGTTGCCTAAAACACTGAGATCCTAATCTGCATAAAGTAGCCGTAGTCTAAATAGCCCACTGGTAAATAGAGGTACCTTGTCAGTGCTATAAATTTGTTTCTATATTGGGTAAGGTACCCTTCACATACGTCACAGTAGGAAAAAAACTAGCACCAGGTCTTTAGCCCCCCTTAATGTCATTTGTCTTTAGAAGTCTTAGAGATGTATGTAAAGTGCTTTGTCTAGGTAGTATTTGTTATAAAATATAGGAAAATTATACTTGTAAGCTAACATAAAAACTTTTTCTGTTACAGGACCTTAGAAATTACAAGTATACTTTGCCTACCATAGACAACCTATTTGTTCATGTGGAAATGGGTAGGAGCTGTATTAAAATACCCTTAAGGAAGTATAATGAGGTGAGTAAAACCATCTTGATTAGCTTCCTAATCCAAACTGCTGTAGTCTTTATTTTTTGTGTAATACCAGTCACATCTTTAACATGAGCTCTTTAAGAACCACCCTCTCCTCCCTTTGTTTTTGTGGTGGTGTTGGTTGGTTTGTTTTCCAGAGGCCGTAATGTTTTTATTCTGTAATCAGTTTCCAGGCAGTTCTGCAAGTGGATTCTCCACATGATAGCAACTGTATAGATTACTTTGCTATTTGTTCTGCAGTAGGCTCCTTGAACTTCGAACTGGCATAAGCATGTGATGGAGAGAGGGCACGAAATTCTCCAAACACATGTTTCCTTCTTCCTAGAGGTGTTGGAAGGTGGACAACGATGAATGAAAAGTGAGCTTCAGGAAAATTACTAAATGCTGAAAAAAAGCTGTTTCTTCAGAGACTTTTAGCATGTATTTTCCAAGTTTATTTCTTACACAGTTCCTATTAGTGGTGTTTTGCTTAAAACTTGAAAAAAAAATATTTTCTTGCCAGTTGTTTTTATTACCGTTTATTTACTTAAGATTTAACCAAAAAAAAGTAAATAGTAGGCTGCGTGAGGCTTAATGCATATTTTAGCCTTAAGACAAACAAAACCTCTACAACTCTAATATTCTGCATTGTCCAGAGATACTCAGATTTACTCATTCCTTTCTATTGAAGTAGTGGGTTTGATCATACTTAGTGTTCTTCCAGCTAGTAACAGCAGATGGTGTTGTTCAAACTATTTGGAATAGACCAAGTGAATAACTATTGGATTTTTGTTTTGAGAGCTGGATTTTTCTAAGGTCTTGTGTTTAAAATGAGTACTGCATAATGAGATTTGTCAGTTTAGTGACAAATTTTGCATTGACAGGTAATGAAGGCGATAAATTCTTCCAATGAACACGTAATTAGTATTGGAGCAAGTTTTAATACTGAAGCAGATTCTCACTTTGTGTGTGTGCAGAATAAGCATGGCCTCTATGACACACAAGCAATCAGTGCTACTGGACAACCTAGGAAAGGTAAGCTATCTAGTTTGGTTTTTGAAGAAAAATCATGTTTCTAGAGCAGAAATGCAAGTTCACTTCTAGGCTGCAAGGAAGATACGTATTCACAGAAAACTGTTGAGACAAGAAGTTGAGCGTTCAAGCAGCAAGGTAATTTAAATGCAAAATAAAATGTTGCGGGTTTGTATTATCACTTGGGTACCTTTTACAAACAAAGTGTTAAATAGAGATTAACAGTTTTTTCCTCTTTATTTCCAGATTTTTTTTTTAATATAGTCCACGTTTTCAGATATGAGATACTTTACATATCTAAAAATTTACTGTGAATTGGGCAAAATGTTTACATAGTACTCAAATAGTCTCAATAACTGAGTGTATGGAAATATGATAACAGTGAGTACCTCTATACAACACCTAGCGAACTGCTATAACCACCTGTAGAGAGAAGAGAGCAGAGGTACCTTTTGGGTTCTGAAAGTAATGCAGCTGTGCCACAGTCATACATCTGTGTCTGGGCTGTTGATGGGTCATGCTTTTCAACAAGGCCCATTAGTTGGGGGGAATTACAGACTGACAGGGCTGTACTCTTACCCTCTCTGGTGTCAACCTGAAATAATGTTCTGTCCTTCATTAAGCATTGCTATTTAGTGTATTTTTGTTTGAAGCACTTTGTGTAACAAATAAATGTATTCAAAGGTTTGCGGCATGGAAATTCACTTATGTCATCGTTTCTTTCTGTTGCTTTTAGTACCACTGAAAATGATCTGAACTTCAGAAATATCTTTCGTAAATAAATTCAATTCAAAAGTTGAATGGCATGTCTGTTTTAAAGGGGAATTAAAAAATTTAGAAAAAAAAAAACCAATAACAACGACAAATCAACAAAAAAAAAACCCAACACACCACTGTTTCTTCTCTTCTTTGTGTATGGAGCTCCTTGGCTTGCCTGTGTTGGCTTGCCAGCAATATCTTAAAAGGATATTGTAGGCACTCACCAAATAAGTTAAACAAAGCTCATCTTTTTTGACAAGGTCTGATTAGGAAAAAAGTCCTCTCTGTTTAGAGAGCTGTTTCTTATCATCCTGTCAGTAAGGGATTTCTGTTAGCACTGTCAGTATTGTAGTACCTTTTTTTACCTGGCTTTATAAAAAGGAATGCAAGTTAAATGGCAAATATTAAAAATTTGAGCGATATAAAGTGTTGCTCACTTTGTCCCTACTTCTTCTAGTTACAGGTGCAAGTTTTGTCGTGTTTAATGGAGCCTTAAAAACATCTTCAGGATTTTTAGCTAAATCCAGTATAGTTGAAGGTAAGAGTTTTGTCCTATGTGGTTTCTTATTAAGAGAACTTAAAAAAAAAAATAAAATAGCAGCAGTCTTGTGCAACATTTTTGTTCATCAGTAAGCTAAACTTTTGGGGATTTTTAACTTTGTAGAAAACCTACTGCAAACAAATGCTGTATTAAAAATGCGTGCTAGTTCACCTATTTGTTTTAAAACCTACTAAGTTTTAATTCTTCTTGCATTGATGCAAGTCTTTCATTTATGGCTGCCTGTATCTGGAACTATTTTCATTGCTGCATTGACAAAATACATATTTTGACACACATATGCAAAAAACCTTCTAAGATTAGTCTAGAATTGATCTTTAAGTCTTAGTTCTGTTAACAAGAAAAGTTTTCATTACTTCCTGTTTCATATAACATTTAATGCTGTAGCTGGGGGATGGAGTCCATTTGACGAGCTGTAGGGAGAGGGTTGGTGTCACTAAAATTTAAGCCAAGATTCTACTGAAAAGCTGTGCTACTCTTTCTGTAGATAAGTTGGAATTTCAACTGGTTTTCTTCTAGATGGACTAATGGTACAAATAACACGAGAAATGATGGAAAGCCTATGTCAGGCATTAAGAGACAAGAAGGACTTCAAAATAACTTGTGGCAAAATGGATACACGAGACACAAAAGAATATGTGGATATTTGCTGGGTAGAAGATGAAGAAAAAACTAACAAAGGGTAAATGCTTTACCAGAGCAAAACATCTTAGATAACTCCTGTTCCCAGTTTTGAAATATCCACCTTTGATTTCTTGAAATTAAACTATGGTATTTTTATTGAAAGAAAGTGCTTGATACTGAAACCTGAAAGGGAGTAGAATAGTAAACTACCTGCAGTCCTCTAGATGTCGCTAACAGAACAATTTTGCTCGTAGTTCACCAAAACTAATACTGTTTTCTCCATTCGGGAAGTTGACAGGAGGAGTGTATGAACCACCATTTTTTGTTTGTTTGTTTTTTTAAATCATCTATCAAATCATTAATCAGTTTGTGTGAGGATGCAGGTAATTCTTTTAACCTTCCTTGTTGGGGGGAGGTACTTGAAAATGCAAAGAACTGCCCTTGGCCGCTCGCTGCCTTCAACAAAGCAAAATGAGTTGCAATACATCTTTATTGGATGTGATTTGGATGCTTGTTTATATTGCTTCAAATTTCTAATTGTACATCACTAACTCAAAACTTGTCTCATCTGAAGTTGTTTCTTAGTCCATGGGCTTGTCTTGGTCTGTGGCTCTGTGACCAGATAGAACAAATGTTGCCTTTACCTTAGATGGTTTCTTAAGCCTGTAAGATTAGGTTTTTGTTGAGTAAGTGTTGTTTGTTCCCTGTTTAGGATATTTATTTTTGTATCATGAAAATACAGATGCCGTAAGTCCTGTATTACATCTTGTTGTAAAGCTGTTTAAATAGCCTTTAAGGGTGGCTAAACATTATTTTGTAGAAGTTATTCAATCTAAATCATAAAATATTGTTTTAATTATTAACCGTACTGTTATCTTCCATAGAGTTTTAAGCCCAGTCGATGGAATATCAATGGAAGGAACTCTGGGTGAAAAAATACCACAAGGCAGAGACTTTGAAAGAGAGGAAAAAATATTGAAGTGTACCAAAGTTAGTAAATTATGTTGTTCTTGAACCTTTT
Source organism: Pampusana beccarii (assembly GCA_013399365.1). Lineage (NCBI taxonomy): Eukaryota > Metazoa > Chordata > Aves > Columbiformes > Columbidae > Pampusana > Pampusana beccarii. The sequence continues at coordinate 60,160 of VWYH01009800.1, forward strand.
TGCTACTGTTTAGAATAGTTAAGTGGTAAAGTGATTGTACTGATACTACTAAAGAAACTAACTTATTTGGTGTGTAGCCATACTGTTATGTAGAATGTTCTTCATACTTCTAAGTTTACATACTTTTCGTTTTTCTACTATGAAAAAAGGCAAAGTCTGTTAGCACTGATAACTCTATGTAATCTAGATGTTCACATGATCACTGAAGTATTTTGACTGAAGATATTTAATACTACTCTGCCAGTAAAAAAGCATTATAGCTTGCTCTCCTCTGCATTATGTGTATGCTGAATTATTCTTTTCCTTAATTTGTAATAAAACCACGCTGCTGACTGTCCTGTAATCTCTGTAATTTCAGGTATACTATTTCCTGAAGGACCGTGAACTATCCCATCCAGTTCCTCAACAGTTTGCTAAAGAGATTGCTATTGCCTGCAGTACTTCTCTTTGCCCACACCTTAAAACCTTGAAAAATAATGGGATGAATAAGATTGGCTTGAGGGTTTCTGTTGACTCAGATATGGTAATCGCTCAACTTTTATTGCAGACACTCCCATTTCAGCTGAAACTTGTAAAGACCTTGGATCTCTCTCTGAATTATTTTAGTTTTTTGCCCTACTTGGATCCAGACTGAGAATGAAGTTTCATGAAGAAGCTGTCTTAATGACTAGTGTTTCTTGAAAGGAATAGTCCTGTTTCCTTATTCTGCCTAAATTCCCTAATAGCTGTAAACTATCAGTCCTTCCCTAGTTCTAACCTTTTCTGGCACTTGTCTGCCTCCAAGGTGAGTCAGTTTAGAGAAATCAAAGAGCTAATTTTCCAATGCTTTTCTCAAAGTGTGAGGTTTTCAGCTGGTTTTGCTCCCTAATGTAGCTCAGTAAGGGACATTTGCACCAAAATCTGTACAGCAGGAAAGGACAGGTCTGCCGAGCTGAGGATGGACAAGAGGGAAGGCAAGGCAGTCCAGCATGGGGTGCCGCTCAAAAGACTAAAACTGTCAGATAGTTCAGTTCCTTGCCTCTGAAGGTGTTCTGTCACACCTCCTTTTTTGAGAGAAGCTGGAAATACAATCCTGAAAAATCTAGTTTTCAGTAGTGTATTTTGTAATTGATCTAATAATAATTGTGATACTAGGATATAATTAGGTCATCCTTGGACATCAGACTGGAGCAGCCTTGGACACAGAATCTGGGATGCTGTAAATGCAGGAGTATGTGCGCTTTTCTATAGCAAGCCTGATCAGTCATGATTGACCACAAAGTCCTTCCAGTTGCCCATGTTTGAATGTTATTTTGTCACTTCATGCTAGCTAAAATACTTTTTTACCAAGATATCACAATTTTGTGTTGTCTTATTAATATAAGAAGTGTTAATATCATCATGGATATGTTTTCCTTCTAGGTTGAGTACTTAGCTGGATCTGAAGGTCACCTTCTCCCGCAGAACTATCTGAATGAACTGGACAGTGCTCTGATTCCTGTGATTCATGGTGGAATGTCAGATCCTACCAGTCTACCACTGAAAATTGAATTAATATTTTTCATTATAGAACATCTATTTTGGTGATGCTGAATACAGGCAATATACTGATTTACTAGATCTGAACACCAAAGTTATAATTCTACAAACACTAAAAATGTTAACGTTTATAAATCTGTTACGTTTCAATAGATTTTCAAATTGCTTTTTAAAACTGTCAAATCCTCTCTGGTTACTTCACCACAGAAGAATTGTAGTTTGTAATTTTTCCTAAAGTTCTGAAAGTTTACACTTAATACAGATGCAGAAGAGGGCAGGTTTTGTTGTTACCTCTTTACACAGTTGTAGCATTTACTATATGTAGTGTAGCTTCAAGCCATACTGTCTTCCCTCTTAACCTCAAATAAATGAGTTACTAAAATCGCTGTGGTTAGCTCCGCTCTCTGCAGCATGTGCTTTCCATGTGCAAATGAGCTCAATGCTGGAGTAGAAGCTGGCACAAGACTGTTCTCTTGCCATTTGAGATTCAAACAGGATCTTTTGTAGCTGACTGCAAATTTCGTGTGTCAGTATGGAATGCAACTGCATGCCTTCTGACACTCATTTATGGTCAGCATGAGGAAGAATTTTGTACGTATGTTTATGAAGACTTTGTAGTTGAAGCCTTTAATATTAGGATATTGTGCTGGTGCTTCAGGAACATATGCTCTAAATTATTCTTTTTACAGAATAACTCATTTCTTTCTTGTATTTATAAGAATTTATCTAACTTAAATTGATGCTATTTTTATAAATACTGTTATTTTTTCTTTACTTTATGCTCAGAAGTCCTGATACAATTTGACCTTTCAAGGATTAATAATAAACCAGATTACTGATGATGTAATCTACATTTAGCAATACATCAGACAAGAATTCTGCAATATCTTTTCTGTTCCTGTCTACTGCTTTTGCCACCTCTGAGTAGCCACCTTTACTTTCAGGGAGAATTGATGTATTAAGTGTGAATTTTCATGAACAGGTTGATTTTTAGTATACCTGAGGTTCTTGTATATTATGTATTTTTGTATTGGGTCATTAAGATCTATTTATGTATTTGTGATGCATGTGATTTGTACGGAGGTTCAGCGAACCATAGTTGGGGTTTGGTAACTATCACACAACTGTTGATCAAGAACAGAACCAAAACTAAATATTATATATATGCAAGATATATATTGTTTTCAGTAAAAATGCTGGTACAATTTTATAATGAGACTATTAAACGTTGATGCCTTCTTTGTGCTAATAGGGGGATACTTCATGTTTTTGTATCAAAAACAATTTGTAACTTAACCTTATCTTCTCTGTGGTTACCTGTGCTTCAAAATACTGGTCCTAGAAGGGTTCAGGCTTCAGGATCTTCCCTGGAGGTAATTGAGGCAGCATTTGAGCTGGTTAATGTAACTTTAGAGAAACTGCAGTTCTGCAGAAGCAGAAACAAAACATGTCCTTGCTTAAAAAGAAGCAGCAGTGAGAGGCTGAACAGCTGCTCTGGGCTGTTGTCCCGGCTGTCCTGTCCTGCATGAGACAACCAGCAGCAGAGGTGACCAAGGGAACAGGTGACTTGCCACTCACCCACTACTAACGTTAAGTCATGATCAATAAAGTTAATTAAATACTTTATCTTTGTTTGGTCATTTATTTTTTTTAAAGAAAGATGACATTGTGGGAATGTGTGGTGACCTCACAACCCTTGGAGGATTCTCCTCACAGCACCTTTCCTGCCGCAGCCCTGGGTGGGAGTGTGGGCCGGGGGGGGATGCTGCCTGGCCCAGGCTCACAGAATCACAGAATGTCAGGGATTGGAAGGGGCCTTGAGAGATCATCCAGTCCAATCCCCCTGCCGGAGCAGGAACACCCAGATGAGGTTACACAGGAAGGTGTCCAGGTGGGTTTGAATGTCTCCAGAGAAGGAGACTCCACAACCTCCCTGGGCAGCCTGTTCCAGTGCTCTGGCACCCTCACTGAGAAGAAGCTGCTTTTCATATTTAAATGGAACCTTCTGTGTTCCAGTTTATACCCAGTTACCCCTTGTCCTATCATTGGTTGTCACCGAGAAGAGCCTGGCTCCATCCTCATGACACCCTTTACATATTTATAAACATTAATG
>VWYH01009802.1:0-10846 GCA_013399365.1 Pampusana beccarii
GTAATAAGTACCTGCTATAACAAATCATTCTATGTACACTTGTGTGTAATCCTTGGGAGACAGTGCCAGGCAAAATGAGATGTGTTGGTTGTCCTGCTTTCAATACGTGCTCAGAAACACCCATGATACAGCAATGACCTAAAAATATGGATTTAAATCTCTGAATGGATTTGTTGAATGTCAGGGGGTTTGTACCTGGAATTCACCCCCACACACCTTTTTTGTGAAAGGAATGTGGACCTCTGCAATTTATTTTCTTCCCTTATTTATGAATTATTCTGCTCTCACTAGAGGAGAATACCAAAGTGAAAGCTGATTAAAATACCAGTGAGAATTGCAGTAATTAAACAACAATGTAGAGATAATGACCCTGTCTCCCAAACCACAGAAGCAGTTGGGTGGAGTAGTTAGAGCACAGAACTAGCAGGTGTTTGAAGTCTGCTGCCAGCTCCCTGAGTATTTAAAAAGGTATCTTACTGAGCAACTAATCACCAGATACCTCAGGTTCCTCAACTATGAGGTGACAAGTTTTAACCAAATTCAGGAGCCTTGGCTAACAAAAGGACCAGAAAAGCTACTACTTGTAACAGTGACTAGGGATGGTGTCTTTGTTTTGACTGTTTAACTGCAACAGCTGGATATTTGCATCATAAACTTGCAAGGAGACAATCCATCCAGTTTTGTATTTGCATGCTGCTTTGCATGTAAGAAGAATATTTTGCATTCTTAAAAAGAAGGGAGAAGTGCAAAAAGACAGTTTCTACTGTTTAGAGACAGTCAAAGTTTGTGGCAGAAGATGAATTCTTGAACAATTTTGAATTGGAGAACTATGAAAAGCTTTAGAATTGCAGCATTTAAATTCCAGAAATGAGCAGAGCAGAACTTCTGGAATAAAACTATATAATCTGTATTATCTTCTCTAGCTGCCTTGCCTGTACCCACAATTGCCACAATAGATGGCTACACAGTGGGTGGTGGACTAGAACGGGTGTTAGCTTGTGACCTTCGAGTAGCAGGTTTGTATGTTGCTTAATATAGGATTCTTTTTGTAACTGGTGACTATATTTTAAAGAGAACTTATGTGCATGATATCTGGCTGTTAATGGAATCCAGTAGGCTATGGGAGAAACTTCATGGTTCAGGAAATTAGTAGGCATTTGTCCAGAAACTGTGACATTTAGTTACTATTGAGAAAGCAGTTTCCTTGTTTAAAAAGTAAAGCCTATTTTTTGACAAGATTAGGATTCCTTCAGAAAGCTATTTATTGGTAGAATTAAATAGTTACAATGCAATATTGGATCATCACTCTGGCTAGATCTAACCTTCCCTACTTAAATCAGTTTGGACTTGAAAGTCTTCCTTCTTCTGTTTCCATTCTTCCATCCATTGCATTTTATCTAGGATGGACCCAAGGTTCATTTTTCTAGATAAAATTGCTATATGAGGGGTAAACAGTCATACTACATATCCCTTAACTGACTTGAGACAGATATTCATTAAGCACTGTAGTATTCAGACTATGTAGCTAGCTGGAGAAACAGAGTTCCAGTGTAGTACTGACAGCTTGTAGTTTTATTAATCAGTTCACTATGGAAAATTTGTAGTTATAGAGATCAAAAAGTAACTAAACCCTATAATTATTTTTTCAATAGCTTAATCAGCTAAAATGGACCTTATTGAGACCACAAGAGGGCTTCTTCCTGGAGCAGGTAACTTCAGTCTCTTACTTTCTCAGCTATATAGTAAATATTTTGCCACTAGAGCACTTGGGAGTGTTTCAAAGGTAAATTGGAAGTAGCATCTTACAGCGACCCAAGAGATTTATGAATCCACAGTTCTGTTCCAAGCCCTGTCTCAGACTTGCTATGAATTTTGTGAAGTCCCTTTATACCTTTTCTGGCTTATCAGAATCCTGGAAAGGATGCTAATGCCTTGCAGCTGCCTTGCAAAACGTTGACACATTCAGGTAGCAGTTATTAAAGAAACACGTGATCCCTTTATTTTTCAAACCTCCTGGTTATATAAGGAGAAAAAAAGAAACTTTTATTTTTGGGGGTATTTCTCAGAAATGGAAAATGGTGTTTTTGCTGTTACCATAAGGTGGAACCCAGCGCCTGCCTCGCTGTGTTGGAATAGGTCTTGCAAAGGAACTAATTTTCACTGGTAGACAAATTGATGGGCAAGAAGCCGCCTCAATGGGATTAGTAAATCACGCAGTGCCACAAAACAGTGAAGGAGATGCAGCTTACCAGAGAGCACTAACTTTGGCTAAAGAAATCCTTCCTCGGGTAAGTGGGTTATTCACGTGGTCAATGTGAAAAAGGCATTTCTGCTTCCCTTAAGAGAGAGCAAACAAACATTCAAAATTCCGTTCTATAAAATATTGAAGTCTTGGTTCCTGATGTTTAAGCCTCTTAACTCTGTCCTTTATTGTGAATGCAATTTCTGTAGCAACAAGTGTTAACAACCAGCTCCTTAACCCATAGGACAGTTTTACCTCCCAGCTGCAGTTATGCAGACCTGCAGGACATACTGTAACCCTGCACCACATACACCTGTTAACTGTATATAACAAGAAATTGGGTTTTTTTTAGATACTTATTAACTAAAAGGTCATTTGGAGGTAGGATAATGATGTAACTACAGTACTATGAACTGATGTGGCTTTGGTTGCTGTTTTTTAATTAAGGCTCCATTTGCTGTGAAAATGGGAAAACTGGCAATAAACAGAGGAATAGAGGTAATAACTTTTTTTTTTTTTTTTAAATACTGAGGTAAATGAAGCAGACAGGCAGCTCTTACAAATTACTTCAGTAAAAACATTTAGAATAGTTCAGTTTATAATCCTTATTTAGACAAGACATTTAAAACCATTCCAGGGGTTTCAAAGACTTTCTTTAAAGACAAAATTAATACAGCAGGATTTTTTCTACAGATGCTACCGCTGTAATTCTAATACAGGAGTGAAGGTCACTCATTACAAGAAGATATTTATTGATTTGAGGGCTATGAAATAGTTTTGAGGGCTGTACTTCAGACAGATCTCACTCCTTCCCTCTCACCCCCAGGTTGACATTGCATCAGGGATGGCTATCGAGGGGATGTGTTATGCCCAGGTAGGTTACCTTCAGAATACACTCCTGAAAGGAACAACTGTACATTTTCTAAAGCCAGATATTCACAGTGTCCTCTTGTATTTTCCTATGACGGAACACCTAACAGCTAAATCTAAAGCTTTGAGAACATACTTGAGTGCAGTTCCAGATGCTGTTTCAGAATATTAACTGTTCTGTCATGCGTAGCTGCCTCTCAGCCTGCTTGAGACCAGAGTCCTTCATTAAATACCCTTCTGTCTAAAATAACTGTATATTCTTAGTTTTGACCATACGTTAACTACAAGATGGGCTTTACAAATAGCTTTAATAAATTTAAAAACACCACCACCATGTTCTTCTGTAGTCATTCTTTCTGACAAGTTTTGAGAGCACGGACCTTTCTTGGCTAATAGAACAATGTAACTGCTGGTCCATCATTTTAAGATGGTAAACTTAAAAATGGAAAACTGTGTTCCTGTATAGTTCTATGGTCTTGGTCACTTTGCTTGTGATTTACATTATAAGACAGTCTCCTTATTTTCCTTAATGTATCATTAAAAGAAAAGCAATCTTAGTCTTAGACCACTATTGCCAGATTAGTCAGCACTTAGGTCAGATTTGTCAATGAAAAACATACCCTTTTTTTTTTTTTTTAATTTAGAATATTCCCACGAGAGACCGTCAGGAAGGGATGGCTGCCTTCAGGGAGAAACGACCACCTCGGTTTATTGGCAAATAATGCTTCCAAGCTTCCCCTTCATTTTTGAAGGTAAAGGAGGACTGAAGAGGACCTACTGATTTTTTTTTTTAATTATTATTTCTATGACTGCATTCTGTGTACTTAGCTCCTTGCCTTGGACTGGATCTGTACTTCACTGGATCATTTTGCTGTAAGAATTCCCAAATAAAGATTTAACTTTGTACGGCTGATCTTTTTCAAGAGCATACATCTTAAGTCATTGGTTATGGCTCTCAGATGTCAAGTAAGGAGTATGGAGAAACTTTGGCTCACCATAAGCAACTTAAAAAAATTATCACTCTGAAGAAAAAGTCAACTTACAAAGAAAGAAAATCTTCCTAAGCTTGCTTCCCATTATCAGTGCTCTTCCAACTAATCACACAGAACTAGCAATATTAACAGAGCAATGGTGTGTGACCCCAGATCTGCTGTGAATAGCGCAAAACACCAAGTTATCACCCCAGCCAACAGAACTTCTCTTTGGCAAGGCCTGTATGCGTACATATGTATGGCCACTGTTATTGGTCTATCCCAGACATCTTGAGCATGTCACTTTTCTCCCATGACCTTTTTGCCTCTGTTGCCTCACTGGAAGTTGAAGTTATTTTCTCCTCCTGCTTAGAGGTTCTCCAGCACCAAGACATATCACAGAGTTTAGCTTATGGCTTCTTACTTCCCTAGACTGGGGCTTTCAAGCAAAAGAGAATTACTAGAGATATGTATTTTCAGTAAATTCTTTATAGGTTATCAAAATATACTTTAGAAAGCATGGCTTACCACACCGCAACAGTGTCACTGCATGCTGTGAGAGTCTCGCAGCATGCCACAATTTCACTTGTGCCAAAAGTTAACAATTCTGTGAGATAATCTCATCAGATTATACATATATGAGTTTCCTATGAAAAGATCTGCAAAGGTGAAGTAGAGTCACACTCTTCAGCCTTCACAAAAAGATGGCAAATGCCACAGGTAAAATACAGGAGTTTAAAAGTTGCTTCCAGAATTATTCTACCCTGGCAGGACCTCCTGAAGCCGCACAGGAATGTGAACAGACCTTTCTGTAACTGGCACACACAACTAAATTTAGTTCACATATACGTTGTAGGCATCCATACTTTTCAGCTTAAAAGTTTGTTTGCATGAAGCATGTGGGAACAAAATAATTTACAATGTCTGTGCTTGCTGGCTGCAGAACTTTCATGAAATGACATCTTCACCATCTGGCTGATGCCAGTATCATTCATTTTGTGCTGCATGGAGTAGTAACTTTTTTTTCCCCCCTCCAGTTTTAGTTAAGATGCTTCAGCACATTCTCCTGGTATTATAAAAAGCCAGTACTGTAAAGGAGAATTGTCATCTTTATTTTAAAATCTTGCAGCAATTGATTTCTATTCATTTTATTAACACCAATTTTGACAAGCTTTGTGTTCCATTTCATGTAACGGAAATTTCGTAGCAGAAGTACCATAGCAGACATCTCAGAAGGGTGGTGGGTAAAGGCTTGTAGGCCATTTTTCACTTTCAAAACCACCTTCATAATTCAAAGCTACAACCAATTTAATTTATTTCCAAATCAAGAAAACTGCATATAACCACATACACACATGAAAAGGATGCTCATCAAATTATACCTTAATACAAAAAGCAATTACACAACATTGATTAAATTACTGGATCAGTACCTTTTGAAGTTGCTGAAATACACAATAACTAGATTATTGAAGATTAGAGGTGATGTTTTTACTTGAAGGATGGGTGGTGGGAGAGGGAAGGAGTTAAAAATAGTAAAATATGGTCATCATGAAGAAGCCACCCCTGCTAGTAAGCTACCAAACAGGAGTTTTCCTTTTTAAACTCACCAATATATTACAGAAGAGTCTCTAAATATCAGTTGCCATGGAAATATGGAGACTAACCAGAAAAACAAAAACACTTGAAATAAAACCAAATCTGAACCAACATGGAGTTTGCTTCCATCACTTGTATTTTATCAGGCATCTGTATGCTGTGCAGTATATTTCATTCAACACATCATTTGAAACCCATAGGTAACCAAGAAAGAAAGAAGTTGTTACAATTAGCACCTTTTGTAAAATTTCACACTCCACAAAACAATGCAATTGACACAGGGCTTACATAGGACATCGGGTGATATTTTGCACTGTGATGACCCGGAATATAACTCACTGCACAATACTGACAGAATATTTACAGAAAACAGAGCTATCATTAATCTCTTATAAATAAGGTGACCAAATATCCTTGGCCTCTGATGAAGACATGCAATCCCCCTCATGATGAACACAAGTCAGCATTTTGCTCTGATGAGCCTTTTCCTTTCCCTATCTGTATTCTAAAATTGAAAGATAGATATCACACACAATCAAAAGCAGTCAAACAACAAAAAAACCTCTTCTTGCTATCCAGTTTAAAATCTCAAGCTTAGTTTATCCTTTTAGTATTGTGTCTCCTTTTAATCCTGTTTCTATTGCTTTAGTTAAGCAGGTTTCCCTTTTCCCTGATGCAATGCTGATCCCCACCTTACCAAGAGCAGAGAGGACTCAGCAGAGCAGAACTGCAAAAAGGCATTTCTAGCAATAAGGAAAACAAAAGAACACACTTGCAGGCAAAAGAAAAATTAAGACCCCATTTGTGTTTAGAAGGGTTACGAGACAACGGACATTTTGGTCACCTTAGTTACAAGTCTCACTGTAACCTGCATGCGTGTACTTTTGTTTTAATCAGTAAAAGTGTTGAAGCTCACAACCACACACAGTTCTATTCAAACACCAAACTGGTAAACAGTGTTATCAACAGCAATCATAGGGATGATATAATTTTCTGTCCCAGAAATCACCAAACAAGATGTTCCTAGAAGTCTCTTTTTCAGATGTGCATATTGATCTGTACAAGTCCCATCTCTCTGTAGCCAGCAAAAATCCTAGAGGTGTGACCAGCTCAAGCAGCAAGTGACCCTTTACAAGTTGCATATGCGGTTGCCATTAAAGTTGGCATTCACCAAAGGTTACCGTACATGGTTCTGGGTACCACAATTATTGGCAAATCACTTTAATGGTGACCACTATATTACAAGTTACTCCAACTACACACACATCGGAAAGGATTATTACAGAGACAATACTTTACACTCCTATACCTGTGACTTTCAGTTTGGTTTATTTTGTTGTGGTTTTCTACATGGCGGTGGCCTCCCGTGACGCATAATGTGTTTTTCCAAACTATCTAGGATGGCAATAGCAATCCTTTGGACGTGTGGATCAGTCTGGACGTTTTCCTTGATGTTGTATAAGTGCTGTAAACCACCTTCTTCAATTAACATGCTGCAATATCTGGCAGCTATAATAAGATTAAAAAAAGGGGAATTTTAAAAAGTGATCTAGGATAAACGTAGCAGATAGTGTAAAATGCTAATTCAAATCCAGTTTTATCTCCTAGATGAGGCAGCATTTAGGACACTCCCTAAACTGTCTACACAAGTGCACTTGTACTTTAACAAGTGACAACAGAACAGAGATGTTTGAACAGGACTCCAATTGTAATCAGGTCTGTTTCCATGTCTGCCTCAGCTGACTGGGAAGTGCCTTTTAACATGCACAGCATCCCCTCTCCCCTCCCACCTCCTCCATTTTAAGTGCACATATATAAATTTTAAGAAATGGGAATCAGAAGTACTGTATCTATGAGCATCCAGGTAAAATTATCACCTTTAGCAAAAACCTCAGTACAGAACAGCTATCAGATATACCAGATATACCACATCATTGGTACAGGCTTGTAGAGTTAATAAGAACTTGCTCCTTCCAAAACAGTTTGCCAAATACTGTTGATGGTGGCCTTTAACTAGTTAAAAGTTGCTATGAATGCCTTTTCAGGGATAAAATNTAAGTTAGCTAGATAAGGTGGATAAGATACAGAGAAGCAGCAAGAGGAGGAAAAAAAATAAAAAGAAAAATTAATCCAATTAATTCCAGACTACTTTTCACCCTCATCTAAAATAGGAGGTCAAAATAAAATGCATCTCATCTCCAGGACAAAACACCTCCTTGGTGCCAAGCACCAAAGCTTTCCCCTCTAAATAAATCTTCGTATTTCAGAATTAAACACATTTCCCCCAGAGGGAAATGATTTCTCTGCAGCTTTGTCCAGAAGCTTCAACTACTGTCAGAACTCAACTTCAGGAATACCATCCTGAACTCAAATCAGGAGTACGCCATGCAAATATTTCCAGCCTCTCCATTCTGTAGAGTGCTTAATCACTGTCAATACAAACCTCTGTGGCATGTTGAAAGCTCAGAGGTTAGGTCAGCACAAAATAAACACAAAAAATAAATAGAACAAGTAGGACCATACTAAGTAAACAGCACTGAGGCACAAAAAGAAATGACAGGGTCTTAATCAAAAACTGTTATCCAGAGTCTGACCTGTAAATTGACTTTGTCAGAACAGTCCTTTAACATGGGAAAAGTCCTCACAGATCTCTGGACAGTGTACCCTGGGAAACAGTGTCTCACTACATTTATGAGCTCTATAAAGAGCAGAAAAACAGTATTTTATGTGCAACTCTATATTATTATGCCATGTTATTGTTTGGTCCCGAATAGATTGTTTTTTCACTGTAGAAATAGTGATTCATGGGACAGGGCTAAACAAGCACAGATATGCTGCTGTCAAGAAGATTAAAAAACTGGCAGAGAAAATGCTTTCCATACTTCAGAGGAAAGCTGTTTTATATCTAGTAGAAGTTAGTGACAATACACACATTCATGTCATACAAATTTACATTTAAAAAAAAAGCATTAAAAGCCAGGAAGGTTTGTCTAGTCTTATATTCAGGTATGTGCACATTATTATTTCCTATCCCAACATTTGTGCATTTCATCACATGCTCTCAAATCATTTTACAAACAAGACACTGCTGTTCTCATTTTGCAGATGGGACAGATTAAAAAACTGACCTTCATGTCATAGCAAGTTATTGCAAAAAGGTGATTAGAGATTAGGATTACCCAAAACTTCTGTTCTCATAAAATGACATAGCTACCTGCTACAATCATTGTTCTTAATTTAAAAGAAATTTGTTGCCCATTATTAATATTTATATTTCTGAATAAAAACACCTGTGCAAGCCAAAAATGTAGTTAATCTTGAAACATGTCCACAATTTGGAATTAATACTGTGCATTTAACAGTAAAATTCCAGTAAATAAAAAGGATATAAAGAACTTTTATTACCCCCTTTTCCTGCCCCATTTAGTCAAAGCCCAAGTGTAGTTTCTCCAGAGGATTAGAAGTGAATATCCTAGGAATTCTTATTTTTCCCCACTTCACAATAGTGAGTAACATGCTAAGAAATAAGAATTTTAAGGGTAATATTATCTTAGTACATACGATTTTTGCTGCAGACATGCTGCATGGCCCACACTGCCCATAACTGGACACCAGGTGTCATGAAGCAGCCAAGTAGTGGAAAAAACGGATTGAATGACCTATAAAAAAAAGAGAGGAACAGCAGCTCTGTTTACTACTAGGTATTATTACTTCAGAGGTCACATGTTGTCTACACATTTAGCTACAGGTTTAACAAGGAGACATACTTAATAAACTAGAATTTTAGATGCAGCAGGCGAGCCTTTTAATGTTTAAGACAATTACTAGCAAAACACATATATAGTGGATATGTGGTATGCTTTTACCTTAGCATTTGGATGCCTCCTGCTCCTTCAAAACAGGAGTAAAACCAGTGGAAATTACAAGGACTCTATGGCCAGTAATTATCTAATTATACTTTTTGGCCTCAAGCTTCTTTATCTAGGAGAGATAGTGCTAACCTAGTGGTTAATCTTTGTGTCTCTTTTAGGCATGCAGCCAAATACCTCTAACAGAAAAGCAGCATAACAACACTTATTTTTTTTTCCCCAGGAGTATCTAACCTTCTTTGGTCACAAAAGGAAAACTAACACACTGTCTTATATTTTAGGCTGATAGGTGTTTTTCCACTGGACAAAACCATGTCTGATTAGCAGCTCACTCCACTTTGGGAACAAGTTTTAAATCTAGTTCAGTTTATTTTCCAAACTCTAAATCCAAATGACAGTTACCTGTAAGCCACCATCTCACATTCTGGGGTTGGCCAATTCAAAATGGCAGAATGCTGCAAAATACAGAAGCAAGAACACTCACTGTTAAATATAAACATTGAAAAAAATAGAAGAGAGTATGATAACATTCACCATCATTTCTATACCAGCTGTTCAAGGAGAGATGTCCTCTGGCTGCGACTTAATGTCCAGGCTTGCTCTCCTCGCGATATCAAGTGAGCAATAATCCCTGCTGCAAAGTAGCTAACTTCCACCTCCACACTGTGCAATAATTTACTGATGTGGTCTATAAAGTCCTTCCACATTAATTCAGAATGGAGTTCTTTAACTTCAGCTATGTTGTTCTGGAGGGGGAGGGAAGAAAAGAAAGTATCAACAGAAAGATTAGGATATGAGGAAGACAAACATAAGCTTGAACTACATTGCTTAAGTAAACACATATAAATGCCAGGATGAGATCTCCATACATCCAGGTTACCACCAGATGCCCAAAATACTACTTTTACTTTTGAAATTTTTTTCAAGTTTAATGCAGGAATTTGCCTCAAAACAAAGAGGTTTTCTTGCAAGTAGTTTTAGGCCATTAGCATGCAGATTACACTACATTTAACACTAGTTTTAGCATTCCCAACCACAATTTCAGTAAACTTCAGCAGTGCACAATTCTGAATTCCAATTATTTTAAACCTACTTTCTGCATTTGGACTCATCTGAAACCTCACTCACTGTCCTTTCTTAAAAGCTCTTTTTGCTTTCTATAACAGTCAATTTCAACGCAACTAGTGATTTCAGAGAATTGGTAAAACAGTAAAAAAAGTCAATAACAAAATAATGCACACCATAAAGATTAAATAAGAATGTAAAAATATTAGGCAAGTTTTCAGATTAACATG